>JASKGM010008371.1:0-40363 GCA_034509205.1 Ceratonia siliqua | reverse complement strand
AGGAAGAGATGAAGGCTTTGAATCCACAACCGTATCAACCACGTTTTAGTACATCAAGGCGGCATTCACGGCGGTGATACAACAACCTCACAAGCAGCGGTTTCTGGGTAGGACGGAACTACAGTGGGGGGGGGGGTTGCAGCAGGTCCTCACCACAGTATGGAAGCTCTCCCTCAACGTACGAAAATTTTGTTGCAAACAGAATTTGAACTCCTCCACGAACGGCGCCACGGTCAGCACAGTGGAGCAACTGTACATGACGTTTGAACGGTAGCTGTAAGCGGTGGTTATTGGACAGAATAGAGCGACGGTTAGGGAGGAGCACGGGAGGGAGAGAAGTGCGAAGGAGACTTCACATCCTGGTTGCACAGAGGAGCCGTCGAGGGGGGGAGAGAAGAGGTTCAATTTGTAGATTGGGTGGGGAGATTGTGCAGTTATAAGGAAAAGAAGGAAAATTTTTCAAAGGTGAGGGAGAGAGAGGAGAAAAAGAAAATTATTTCTTTTTTTTTATTAAATTGGATATTACAATATACAAGGATGAAAATGACAATATATTAAACATTTCATAACTATATTATGCTATGAATTGAAGAGACTATCATCAATTATTTTAATCTTTTTTTATATATAGCTGTATGGATATTAGATTTAAAACTTTCTAGTGTTTCATTATTAAACTACATTTATGGATTATCCTTGATTTTAATTGTATAAAAATGATTAAAAAATGAGAGATATTAACCATTTTAGTTGTTGTCACAATCAAGGACCTTTTTGTCTTATAAGGAAAACCTAACTCGTATAAAAGATCAAGACGATTAGTAGTTCTCGCTATATATACTTATGGAATAGCAATGCCATTCATTAAGGTTTCAACATTAAGTTAAGGTTATCACATTGAAGAAGATATTACAAGTTCAAAATTTTGTTGCTGGTTTTCTTGCGCACGAAGTTCTCACTGACAATGAATCTAATGACACTTTTTAGAAATTCAAACGATAAATTATCAACTTGGATAGAGATTTCCAGCCGTTTATTTCTAGAAAATTTTTTAGCAATGCTACGTGGCACTTAGGAGAAGTGCCACGCTTGGTGCTTCCAGACTTCTCTGTACAACAGGAAAAGAGCACCATTTTAACCACACATTTGTTTCCTGCTGCTTGATAAATTCTGATGCCCTCTCTAGAAGTCTCTCGACTTCTCCTTTCTCTCCCATTCTCGGCTAGCTGCTGCTGCTGCATTGTGTAGCAAATACCCAGAAGTCTGTTTACTTACGAGCTCGTCTTGATTTAGAAATTGAACTAATCCATAGGTAAATTAGTTTATTCTCCGTCATCTTCTACTCTATTTGCCTCACGACACTTACTGTATTAACTTTGCAATAGCCGAATAGAAAGGGAGATAGAGCATAAGTTGTGGAAATGAGGTGGTGAATGGTGGGTCACGTTTCCAATTGGCTGACTTGTGGTTTTAGGATTCCAATAGGTAAGGGGTTTGCTTGGTATTTGAATAGTAAATCTAGTTAAATGTTAGTGGGGGAGTTCTTAAATTTGATTTACAATTGAAGGTATAAATCCTAATTCGATCTTGGTTTCACGATGATGAATAGGAGACGAAAATATAAGAAACTCCATCTAGGTTGGCTCAAGAGGACCTCCAAGTGTCAAGGACCACTTGGATTAGTGAAGTGTAATCAAGCCTTAAAAGAAAAGTGAGGGGTTAATTATCCTTAGATGCTTGGTTTATTTTTGTAAAAATTATTCTTCTTATATTATTACTACTGTTTTAGTTTTAAACGGGTTGAAAAATCAACCTTAATGGTCATTCATATATATATATCTATATATATATATATATATATATATATATAATTACAAATCGAATAGTTATATTTAAAATTTCAAGTTTCCTTGACATAAAACATGAATAATGAGTTATTGTTTAGTTTTCTTTTCTTGTAACTATTGGCTTTGTAATTATATGGTGTAATGAGCAGAGTAAAGTGAGTTACTTACACACACATACTAAAAATTTCAAGTTTTTTTAGCATAAATATAAATAATGAGTTATTGTTTAGTTTTCTTTTCCTGTAACTATTGGATTTGTAATTATATTACCATGTCACACACACAAACACTAGAAATTTCAGGTTGCAACTATTGGATCTGTAATTATATTACCATGTTGTAATATGGTGAGCAAAGTGAATTACTTGATATTAAATTATGCATATATAATTCCTTCACATTTTTGAAAGTATGACGCTAGCATTGTCACAATCATCTTCCTCCTTAATTCCGTTCATATTGTCTTCCCCGTGTCATATGAGTCCTCTTCCAGGAATGAGTTCTCATTAGCCATGTTGACAAACCTATTGATATTGGCTCCGGACTCTGTTTTTCTTGGGCTAGACCTTTCAGCTCTAGGTCCATTTTGTTGGACTTCCTCTACTGTAGGTACTTCTATTTCAGGTACTAATTTTGAGTCCTTTCATTTTCCTGTTCATTTACTGTTTTGTTCATTTTTACCTTTTAGGAATATCACCTTCATCTAATTGGTCAGCAACCCTCTTAGCTATGTAGTCATAAAAGTCATCTTCATTTACAAAGACACCTTCTTCCTTACCACTTGTTTCACATGGCATCTCATCACCTTTACCACCATTATCATACCCTATATGAATTAATGGGATTTCATCACAATTAGGGAGCTCTCAATAGTGTTCTATATAGATATGTAACTCATTGTAACCCTTAATTTACTTAGGCAGAATTATAAAGTCAACATGAAATTGTAGCCGTCTAAGCCTTTATTAGGTACACACATTTATCAACGTTAGGATATCCTAAGTCCTGTAACAATTTCAAAATTTCAGATTTCAATAACTCATTAAGGTCCCATCTAGCCTAGAAATCCTTTTTCCCATTTTCATAACGGACTAGTGGACCGCCCACAAAGTATCCACCATGGTGCAAAACAAGTATGATGAGGTTTGTACGTACACATCTGCAAAAACACACTAAACAAGTGTATGTCACGAATAACTAATAAAGGCATGTGGAGGCTTAAATTGTGAATTAATTTTTCTTTAATATACTATCGGGGCCACTAGCAACAAATTAACAAATGCAATCAAAATTTTATTGGGGTCACAATAGCTTATTCATCCACAATATTAATATACTAGTTTCAAAAAATGGAAAAATTGATCAAGCAAGGGAATGAGACCATAATACAACACAGTAATTTTCTATTCTAATTTTTGAAGAATAAATTGGGGTTACCTTGTTAGAGTAAAGTGAAGGAAAATTTTGTTAGCCCCAAGGTTGGATTAAAAAATAATTTAAAATTTTAATTATAACAAATTATTTTAAAAAATATTTTTTAATTCATAAATTGAATATCTTAATTTAAATGAAATTAAAATATAATTTATTATATTAATTATTTGATATACTTAAAATAGAAATTTGTGAGAATAATATATAGACAATCAAGAAAGAATATTGTTCCATAATTATGGAATGATAACATTGAAGAAGAAAAAGTTATAAATCAAGGAAGAAAAAAAAAATGAAGTCTTATTCTTGGGCCACAAAATGGAAGCATTGAATGAAATGCCAAAAATGTGCAAAATATGAAGAAATGTATTAGTTGGCTTGTTATCCATAAACATAGTGAAAAAGTCAAAATGGTGTACCTGGAAATCCTCTTAAAGCAAGTCTTATAGGTACACGCTAGAACTAATCATAGCACTAATGTAGGAAGAAGCAAGTCTTGTAAGTAAAAGAGTTAAAAGTCTAAAATGAATAATACATGAAGAATATAGTAAAAAGGGATTAATTGATATAAGGACAGTTCATATATTTATGGAGGCATTAAATGGGTGGTTGTAAACAATGATTTAAAAATTCAATCGCCTAAGGTACTTCAAAAGAGTAAGGAATCTTAGAAGTTTCGAGGGAGGCATCATAAGAAAAAGTCAATTTCTTGTGGATATTTGTTGTGAATTATTTTTGCAACAAATTACCTACAGTTTTTCCTGCGGAGTTTGAATTTGCAAGAAACTTTCATGCGGATTCAAAATCTATAAGAAAATCCCCGCAAAAGTCTGGCGCCAAAATGCGCAAATATTTTCCTGTGAAATTTGCTGCGGATTTTTGTCGCAAGTCAAATCCGCAAGTAATGTTCTTGCAGAATGTAAATCCGCAGGTAACTCCCATGTGGATTATAAATCTGTAGGTAACGCTCTTGTAGATTTTAAATCAGCAAAAACGTACCTGTGAATTTTAAATTCGCAGAAAAGTTTTTTTTATTATAATCTAATATAATTTTGATTGATTCAAGTATTGGGTGACACATAAGTTAAGTGTTAATATTCTGTGTCAAGAGTGGCCAAGATTGAGCTACAGGCGGGGGTTGATCAGAGGGTTTTTTAGCTTATAATGGTATGATATCATAGTTAACTAAAAAAAAATTTATAAAAATTTACATGCAAGATTAAAATAACAAGCTCCTGTAATCGAACGGTGAAAAAATTGAAAATCTAAATGACGCAAACAAATACATGGAACAAAGTCTTTTATAAGATATATAAAGCTTATGATGCAACAGTGAATAATTAATTTAATGTACTATATTTTGTGAGCATCATTTTCAAGGTAGGTTTTTTGAATTGAACGATTGAAATTTTTAAATTTTGAAAGCTTCATGAAAAGTATCAATAATAGTATAATGTTTAAATATAGTGTCATGTCATCTTACTCTCTTATAAAGGAAAAATGCATCTTTGATCATTATTATTATTTTTATTTTAGTCGATTTGACTGTTGGATCACATATATGTTGCATACTTAGTTTGCGTGCCAAGTGTGGTGAAGATCGGACTGCGATCGATATGTGATTAGCACAATTTTTCACCTTCTAAGTGCACGATGTGATAGTAATGATAAAAAAAGAATATACAAAAATTGTTGTGTGAAACAAAGATGGTGAGCATATTCAATCCACAGTCAGATTTTAAAATTTTTAAGAATACAATAAAAAAAGGTAATAAAGAGTGTTGTGGAAAAGATTTAAACCATAGAATATAATAATGAATGATAAAAAAATGATACTTAAATTTGTGTGCATAAAATTGAAGGTATATTTTTTGATCTAATGGTTGTATTTTCGAAATTGTGAAAAATCTGTGTACATCAATTATTTATTCAATAAATAGATATTTCCTACAGATTTTACATTTGCAAGTAATTTATCCGCAGATTTACAATCCGCAGGTAAACATACCTGTGAATTAAAATTCGTAGGTACTTTACCTACGGATTTTAATTTCGTAAGTATGTTCACTCGTAGATTTAATGCAGATTTAAAATTTGTGGAAAAATTACTTGAGGATTTAAAATTTGCAGGTATGTTTACTCGCGGATTTAGCAGGTACATTAGTTGTGGATTTAGGGTTTAGGGCAACTAATGTATCTGGGGATTTTAAATTCGCGGGTAAACATACCTACGAATTTTAAATTCGTAGGTAATTTACCTATAAATTTTAATTTATCTAATATGTTTACCTGCAGATTTAACGTAGATTTAAAATGTACAAAAAAATTACTTGTGGATTTAAAATTAGCAGGTTTGTTTACCCGTGAATTTAGAATTCGCTAGTACATTAGCTGTGGATTCTAAATTGGCAAGTAATTGACCTGCGGATTCTAAATCCGCAAGTAATTTACTTGCGGATTAATTCACAGATAACATTTTTTAATTCATCTTTTTTTTTGTCCTTATATATATAATCATCAGAATCCTAGTAGTAAATTCTCCTTTTGAAATGAAAAGTTGATAGATACTCCCAATTTATTCTTAACCAACTTCTTTGGAAAACGTGTAATTGAAGAAATAATTGTCCAATCCTAAAAGCTAAACAGCTATAAACATTACTTTTAATCATAATAGAAAAATAACATTATATATATATATATATATATATGTAAATAAATATTTTTCATCATTCAATAATTATATATATAAAAACAATGAGGGGCATTCAACAATGAGGGGCATTCGTTCTGCAATTAATAGGGCATATATGTTATATATTTATTTACTTATATATATTATATATATATATATATTTATTTATATAAAAAAATATTTATATTTATATTTATGTATTTATATATATATATATATATAAACAAATAAACAAATAAATATTTATTTATATTTATGTATTTATATATATATTTATATAAATAAAAAAAATATATATACGTATATGTATATATGTATATATATGTGTGGATTATATATATATATATATATATATATATATATATTTTTTTTTGTATCCAGCCAAATTATAATAAAGTAAGACAACTGGCATTCATCTGAAGGTGTCGACACTTAAAGCATACAGTACAACTACAAGTGGCATTATTCTATCATTGCTGATGAAATTTCAATCGAAAGGTGAAAAACAATAAAGGAAAAAGCAGATAAAGATAACAGACAAGGAATTCCCTACAGTAAATGACATTCAAATTCAGTTTTACATGAAATGTAAATGTAAGCAAGCCTTATCTATAAAAAGCTTCATTTTCGGTAGTAATAAGCATCGTTCAAAACCCTCTTCTATTCTCCCTGTAAAAGATTAGAAGACTTTTGCTTGACGCTCTCTTTGTAAGTCTATAAGCTTTTTGTATATGTTCAGCAATAATATCTCTGTTCATATTTTAAAGCTCTCTCTATCTCTCTATCGATCCTATCTTGTTTTCATACAAAGAGAGCGTTGAGCAAAAGCCTTCTAATCCTTTACAGGGAGAATAGAAGAGGGTTTTGAACTATGCCTATTACTACCGAAAATAATGCCTTTTATAGATAAGGCTTGCTTACATTTTACATTTCATGTACAACTGAATTTGAATGTCATTTACTGTAGGGGATTCCTTGTCAGCTGTCTTTATCTGTTTTTTCCTTTAATGTTTTTCACCTTTCGGTTGAAAGTCCGTCAGCAACGTTAGAATAATGTCACTTGTAGTTATACTGTATGCGGATAGATATTGTTTGCTACAAATGCAGACAATTTAGACATTACTCTACAAATTGTAAAACAGAAAAGAAAATTAGAGAATTAAATATAAGTGAAGAAAATAAAAATAACTTGTTAAAGGTCATGATAAATGTTGAAATTGAGTTTTCTTCCGAATCTGAATATATTCCAGAAGCAGAAGAAGAAGATCATATTTATCAAATACAAGAAGGTGAAACCCCTTCAGAAAAATCAGATAATGATTCTAGCCAGGAATGTCAAGGATTCGGTTATTGCACATGTAAAAACTGTGTAAACCAATTATAGATAAGAGTTATCTCTTGAGAAAATTTGTAATTTATAATTGACATAATTGATAAAATTGAAGATCGAGATATTAAGAAACAATATCTATTAAAAATAAAAGATGTTATATCAAGACAATAAAGAAAAAGAAAAACCTCCTCCCTTATTAATGAAAAATATTATAGAAAGATTTGAAAAAGTAAAAACACCTTCAGCAAATATAAATGATTTACAACAAGAAGTAAAAAAACATAAAGGACGAGATAAAACAAATCAAAGAAAATGAAATAAACCGAGATTTAGAAATATTAGAGTTAAAAGCCAAAACAAAAATCTATCTAAGACAAAAAAATAGATCATAAAGAGCAGCTAAATGATGTAACAGAAAAAATTGAAACTGAATTAGCCAAAGAAATAAATCAAGAAAAACTTATTCAGAGGATAATTACTACGACCTACCAGAAATGGTAGTGTCAAATAAATATAGTCATAAACAATGAATATACCAGAAATTTAGTAGTATTAATTTATTCTGGAGCAAACATGAACTGCATTAAGGAATGATTAATTCCCACTAAATATTATGAAAAAACACTTGAAAGTCTTTCAACAGCCAATAATTCCAAACTACAAATAAAATATAAACTTACAAATGCACACATCTGTAATCAAGGAATTTGTTTTAAAACATTTCTATGCTAGTCAATGATCTAAATGACCCAGTTATTCTAGGTACCCTTTTCTTACAACAAATATTACTTTTTAAGGTAACCTCTTTAGGAATAACTACCAAAGTAGGAGGCAAATAAATTTGTTTTGAATGGACTAAACCATCCATAACAAGGGAAATAAATCTTTTACAGCAAGATTCAATATACAAGATTAACAGCATAAAGAGAAAACAAAGTCATATAAATTTCTTACAGAAGGAAATCCACTATAAACGTATCGAACAACAAGTTCAACTTCCAACCATATAGAAAAGAATTGAACAATTAAAACAATTATTTGAAAAGAATTATGTGCAGATCACCCTAATACTTTCTGGAATCGAAAAAAGCATGAGGTTACCCTGCCATATGAAAAAGACTTTAACGAAAAAGAAATTCCAACTAAGGCCAGACCAATACAAATGAATGAAGAATTATTGGAATATTGTAAAAAAGAAATCCAGCAACTTTTGGATAAAAATCTGATCATACCAAGTAAATCAGCTTGGAGCTGTGCAGCTTTTTATGTTCAAAATCATGCAGAAATAGAAAGAGGAGCCCCAAGATTAGTTATAAATTATAAACCTTTAAACAAAGCTTTGAAATGGATTAGATACCTCATTCCAAATAAGAAAGATCTTATAGGAAGATTATCTAACGCCTCTATATTTTCAAAGTTTGATATGAAGTCAGGATTTTACCAAATACAGATTAAGGAAGAAGATAGATACAAAATAGCCTTTACTGTACCTTTTGGTCATTACGAATGAAATGTAATGCCCTTTGGGTTAAAGAATGCACCATCAGAATTTCAGCAAATCATGAATGACATATTTAATCCTTATACATGATTTACAATTGTGTATATAGATGATGATTTAGTGTTTTCTAACTCCATAAAACAACATTTTAAACATCTTCAGGAATTTAGTGCAATAATAAAGAAAAACGGAGTAGTGGTTTCAGCTACAAAAATGAAATTATTTCAGGTTAAAGTCGATTTTCTAGGATTTGAAATTTATCAGGGATCTATCACTCCAACCAATAGGGTTATAGAATTCTTAGATAAATTTACCGATGAAATTAAAGATAAAAATCAGCTATAGAGATTTTTAGGATGTCTCAATTATGTGTCAGACTTCCTTCCCCATCTTAGGAAAAAGTGTAAGCCTTTATTCTTAAGACTACAAAAACAACCTCCAGCTTGGAATCAGCAGATGACTCATGTAGTTCAAGAATTAAAGCAACAAGTTAAGAGTCTACCCTGCTTAGGTATCTTTAACCATACAGCCTTTAAGATAGTAGAAACCGATGCCTCAGATACAGGCTTCGGAGGAATCCTTAAGCAAAGAATTGAGTCCAAGGAACAAGTAGTGAGATATCACTCAGGCACTTGGATAGACAGTCAGAAGAAATATTCCACTATCAAAAAAGAAATTTTATCAATTGTTTTATGAATTACAAAGTTTCAAGATGATTTGATAAATCAGAAATTTCTCTTAAGAGTGGATTGCAAAGCAGCCAAAGATGTTTTACAAAAAGATGTTCAAAACTTGGTTTCAAAACATATATTTGCCTGTTGATAAGCTTTGTTATCATGTTTTGATTTTGATATAGAATTTATAAAAGGAATAAACAATTCTCTTCCTGATTTCTTCACAAGAGAATTTTTATAGGGAAAATCTTATTCTTCTACAGCCTAGCCACCATGATCTCATCCTCAAAGAAAAATAAGGGCAAAGCCCCTTTACAACCAAAAACAGCAGCCAAGAATTCATCCTCAAAACCAAAAACACCAGTAAACTATGCTACAGATATAATCCCAATCCAATCTTCAAGTAGCCAATCAACTACTTTTGTAGAAAAACTTGTAGCGAATAAACCAGCTGAAGAACTTCAATATAAGGATTACGTGATTCATGTATGTCCTTTAGAATAGAATCAATACAGAGATAATGTTCAAGATACGGTTATAGCTATTTTCCCAGTGCATTCTATAGAAAAGATATGGAATTTCATTCCTACAGATTTTAAAAAGATAGACTTTATTATGAACTTATTTTGGTTGATTCAGAATCAGCCCTGATAAGTCATCAGAAGGATTCTACAGGCAGGAAGTTTTCCCAAATTAAAATCAATAAAGTCCTCACGCATTCTGCATGGAGACAATCTCCTTATACAGCTAAAAAAATTTCGATTAATTACCATGGTCTAACCTATAATTATCAAGATTATAAGGCAGCCTGGTATAATACCATGTATTACAGAAATTAGAATAATTCCTAGTTCGTATGGTTTACTCGAGACTATTCAGACCAGCTTCCCAATTAGTTCCTTGATTGGTTTTATGCCTTTGGACCAGTACAGTAAATTCTTCCTCCCACTGTCCTGGAGGGTTACGGACATTTTAAGCAAGCCATCAGATATCCTGATACAGAAAAATCTTTTTATTTTTGCTATCACTTTAGGATCCACTAGGTGTTTAGTTGGACTTTTACAGTTATAAAAGGTATTCAGCCTTGCCTGACTCTCAACTATTTAGTTAGAAAATTCAGCGTGAAATGGTGGAGAAAATATCTATAAGAATATGCCAACAGCGAATATGTTAACAAATGGATTTCCAAAAATCCACAGTTTGTTAAGATTGATTTTTCCCTTAGTCTTTCTCTCTTTATAAAGGAAAAGACTTGATTATTGTCAGATCTTACAATTATATCTGATCCCATTCAGTTTGCAAAGAAAGTTCAGGAATTTGCTTGTTAAGCAAGCTCATCCTCAAGTGCCTCCTCGAATTTTGAGCAGGAAAATGAAGATGATTACTTTGGGATAGACTTTAGCAAAGAATTTCCCTAACAAGGATACACTACAGCCAAACTATAATAAAGTAAGACAGTTGGCATCCATTCGAAGGTGTCGACACTTAAAGCATATAGTACAACTACAAATGGCATTATTCTACCGTTGCTGACGAACTTTCAACCGAAAGGTGAAAAACATTAAAGGAAAAAGAAGATAAAGATAGCAAACAAGGAATCCCCTACAGTAAATGACATTCAAATTCAGTTGTACATGAAATATAAATGTAAGCAAGCCTTATCTATAAAAGGCTTCATTTTCGGTAATAATAGGCATCGTTCAAAACCCTCTTCTATTCTCCCTGTAAAGATTAGAAGACTTTTGCTCGACGCTTTCTTTGTATGAAAACAAGACAGGATCGATAGAGAGATAGATAGAGCTTTAAAATATGAACAGAGATATTATTGCTGAACATATACAAAAAGCTTATAGACTTATAAAGAGAGTGTCGAGCAAAAGTCTTCTATTTCTAGCTTGGCTAATTGTTTATTTTCTATTAAGTCTTTGTCTGAGTTTCCTAATTTTATTGTTTTGGCTTGTTCTCTAGATATTGCTTCATGTTTGAAGATTGGTCGCTGGGGATCCAACTTATATTTATCTAAAGGAGATGTAATTTTTATTGTAGTTTCTTCAGTTTTATTTTCTCTTCTAGTTAATTATTGGCTTATAGTATGTAATAAATTTATTTATATATATATATATATATATATATATATTATATGTATGTATATATATATTTATTATATATATATAAGGAATGAGGGGCAAAAATCATTTTTTTATTTATATACATAAAAAAAACAGATGCCCCTAATTGCTTTTATTTATATATAATTGCCACCCTTGATTGCTTATATATATATATATATATATATATATATAAAAGCAATCAAGGGTGGCAATTATTATTTTTTTTTACAATCTCAGAACGGGTGCCCTAGTTATATCCTCCACCATCCACTGCCCTTCTAGCCTCTTGCCCTTTCATATATATATAAGCAATCAGGGGCGGCAATTATTTTTTTTTTACAATCTCAGAACGGGTGCCCTACCTATATCCTCCACCATCCACTGCCCTTCTAGCCTCTTGCCCTTACATTTTTCACTCGATATTATGTAGCATTTTTGTTTCCTTAGGAAGCGACGGGAACTATCAATGTGGAAAAAATAAACTGCAAGGATTATGGCTGCTTCCTTGATTTTCATTCTCTAACTTAGCCATCCTATGATTTTCTAGTAGATTAGGCTTTTTTATTTTCATCTAGTAAGTTTCATAATTGTGACCTTTTTAAAGTTTTGTAGCCGTCCTATGATTTCATATGCTTCCCTGATTTTTATTTTTCAGTATTTTTTTATTATTTTTGGATTTAATCAGACTATTAACCTTTTTAATTCTATTTGGGGCTATGTGTGTGGCTATTGGATTTTTTACTCATAATCGTGAGAGGTTGTGTTTTGAACTATGTTGGTTTTTGTTGCATCTTCCATTTACAGTGGTTTCCTCATATCCCTATTACTCTTTGTTCATTTATTTCTATGCTACTCTCTGTTCAAACAATCTTTTTTTGTCCTAAAGTTTTGTCACTGAATGTAGCTACATTGATAACAATTTAAGTTTTTTTAATTAAAATAGTTATTGATATGATATTAGAAGTATTTTTATATAAATAGTCAAAAGTTTCATTCTTCTTGTTGAATTGAGAAATTCATTCAGTACACCTGCCTTTTAAAATGTATCAGAATGAGCTATAAATTTTTCTTCCATAAAAAAAGATTCTGAGTCAGCTTGTTGCCCAAAATTCCAACCCGCCATAGAAAGAAACTGAGTTTCCTCATCTTGAATTGGTCAAGGAAACTAACCACAAGCCCGAGAAGGAAATACCAAGTCACAAAGTTTACTTTGCCTCTCTTCATTAAGCTTTAGTTGTAGGTGAATGAACCTATATATAAGTGGAAGGGCATGGTATAATAGATGTTTGAAGGTGGAAGAAGACCTGTAAGACAAGAACATTTATGGCTTAACAATTCAGGTGGCCATAGGAAAACACGTTGATAATTTGAGAATTTCTGTCACCTAAGTTTGAAGTTAATTAAAACTCTCTGGGATTGAAGATTTTTCCGAGAACAAAAGTCAAAATCCATACAGCTTAGGCAATTTGAGAATTGAAATCCTTCTATAACTCTATTTAAACAAGTATGTGTATGTAGATTAATTTACCATCTTTTTTAGTTAAGCATACCTAGCAAAACAATGGTACTAGAGGTAAAGGATGAATTGAGAAGTCTTATAGAAACACATTGTGCTTTGATCAAACTCAAATACATACCCAAAAATACCACAACCATCTAGTTATTATTATTATTTTTTGGTAAAGATCTCATTATTTTTATTTAGATATGCCTTTTATTAGTAATACTTATATATTTTAATTTATTTATATTAATATATTAATAAAATTATAATTACGCACATCTAGAATCACAAATGTATACAATGACATAGTTTAAACTTAAAAGGAAGGGTAGGTGTACCCATTCAATACCGTTGGATGTACCCGTTTGAAAGGTAACCAACTTTTGTTATTGAATTGTCATGTTAAAATATTTTAAATTACATATATCGTGTGTTGAGGTTGAAGTTAAATTGTGTTCTAGGTTCCTCAATAAAATTAAATTAATGGTGAAAAACAAAGCACGTGTGGAAGGCTCAATATGCCAAGCATACTTGGTTAAAGAGTTGTCATATTTTTACTCCCATTATCTTGATCCACAAATCTAAACTAGTACAACTACAGTTGGTCGCAATGACGATAGAGTTCAAGGTGATGGCATGCAACCAACTCTATCAATCTTCAACTATCGCGGCCGCACAGCTGGCAAGTGCATAGATATATGGCTAGATGATAGAGAAATAGCTGCAGCCCATTTACAAGTTCTATTAAACTGTGACGAGGTCAAACCATTTCTCGAGTGAGTAGAATTCCAATAGCTTGTTCAATATTCGTCTCTAATTGTTTATAACTAATATGTTAATGTACTCATTTGCAGTATTTATGTCAAATGCTTAAAAGATGCTTTCAGTAATATCAATGACGATGTCATTGATAAACAGATAGAATCCGATTTTTCACGATGGTTTCGGGAATATCTAAGCATTAATCAACATATCATATCACATAATTCTTATTTGTATGACTTATCAATTGGACCTTTGCAAAAGGCAAAGTCATGGTCCATTTTTTATGTTAATGGATACAAATTTTGGCCTTTTGCAAGGGGTGAAGGCAAAAGAACATACAACAGTGGGGTGTGTGTTCGTAGTATCGGTCAAGGTGAAAATTCAAATGACTATTATAGTGTTCTTAAAGAAATTCTTAAATTGGAATGGCCGAGACAACCCATTAAGAGATTAGTATTATTTTACTGTGATTGGTTTGATCCCTCGAAGCATGGGACGAGAGTGCATAGACAAGATGACATCGTTGAGGTTCGAAAAAGTCAAAGATATGCAAAGTTTGACCCTTTTATAATTCCCTCAATAGCAAATCAAGTTTATTATGCATCATATCTTGGCCGATACAGGGATAAGGTTGATTGGTTTGTGGTAATCAAGATAAAACCAAGGGGGACTATGGATAAAAAAACATACTTTGGAGATGGCATACCAAGAAGATCATTCTCATACTCATGCGATAATGGATGATAACTCCCTTGTAGAATTACACGATGAAGAATCTAATGGGGAAGAGGTAGTAGAAGTAATTGGGATGCAAAAAGATAATTTCCTTGATGATGGTGAAAATAAAGAGGTTTCATCAGATAAAGATGAAGAAGTAGAGTTAATTGATAGCAACAAGGATGAGGATGAGGATGAGGACGAAGACGAAGATGAGGTCAAGGATGAGCACGAGAACGAGGATGAGGATGAGTAATGTAAAAAAATTGTACTAGCATATATATTATTGTTAACTTGATTATTATTTGATTAATAAAATATAATGTCTCTTTGAGTAATAAGTGCTGCATTGTTTGTTACTCAATTAAAATATTCTTTTTAGCTTTCATTATATGACATATTTTTGCTAATTTTGTTATTGACAACTTCGCTACAAGATCAATGGAGTCTTGTAAAGGTGGAAAATCAAGTAAAAGATGCCATTTAACTTCATCGACCAACTCACAACCACCTATCTCACAACCGCCAATCTCACAACCACCTATCTCACAATCACCTATTTCACAATCGCCAATCTCACAATCGGCCTTCTCACAACCGCCACAAGCTGATATTCCCCCTATAATTCCATCATCTACTCTCCTATATCAAGATATCCCACCCCAAACTACTATACCAGACCCTCGCCAACCCCAACCAACTTATCAGACATCGAGCATTTCTTCTACCTTCGTCGGGGAAGCACAGGGTGACAATCGTCCTTGGATAGAGCCTGATGGAGACGGGTGAGATTTTTTGTTCTTATAATTTTTTACATTGTTTATGCATTTTAAATTAATTTTAATGACTTATGTTTTATTTTGAACAGGTTCGATCCTCACCGACCGGTGATTGAAGGCATAAGTTCATGTATTCGTAGTAAGTTTAAGATAGCTAAACCATCGTGGAAGTAGTTTGATATAACTACTCGAGATATGTGGTTCGAAGAATTTAAGGTAACAAGAATAGAAACTTTCGTTTGACAATGTGCATGGATTATTGTTAATTTTATACATGTAATATCTCTAACTTATCCTTATATGTTTGTTACAATTGTAGAAAAGCTATAGGTGGGTGCCTCACCATACCGACCAAATCCGTCGAAATTTTGAGAAAAAAGCATCATTTAAAATGAGCCAAATTTTTAGATTGCTTTAAAAACACATCGACATAAAGGCAGTTTGGATGGGGGACACTGTATCGGCTGAGATGAAGGCTTATTGGGAGTCTGGTTCGTTCCATGCAAAGTCCAATCAAAATAGAATGAATCACGATTTTTGTGCAGGTGCCTCTCGTGTCCATTAGAACAGAATGGTATGTTTATATTTTCTTTTATAATTGTTAAGTTTATTAGTATGTATAATGTTAATAGCAAAAAAATTATTTTTTTATCAATTACAAAAGGCTGAGACTGGGACAGATCCTTTACTGTCAGATTTTTATTTTCGTATCCATCAAAAAAAGAAGGATCAAAGTTGGGTTGGTGATCGTACTGCAGCAGCTTATGTAAGTAGTTGCTAAACATTAAATTGTTTTTATATTTAATATTCTCACCATTATTATTTTAATTTTTATGTTATTTGTGTAGGAAAAGTTTGAAAAAAGAAGGGCTGAGTTGTCTTCTCAAAGCTCATCAATTGACAGAGGAAACACTTCAGATGGCCATCAACCATAAATTATTATGCCATCTGATATGGACATTTGGTTGGATGCAACTGGTGGAAAGAAGAAAGGGAGGATCTTTGGATTGGGATCTGTTGGTCGAATGATCAAAGGATGCTCCTCTTCTAGTTCAACCGCCTATATGTCAACTATTCATAAGGAATTTGATCACCTTAAAAAGGAGTTGCAAGCTCAATTAAAAGAAAAACGACAATGTAATATCACCATGAAAAATAAGCTTACACAAACAATGAGTGCTCTTACAGAAACAAGAGGATTGTTAGCTCGGGTTTTGGAATGTTTGGGCATTAATAATCAGACAGGCTCTTCTTTTCAGGCACCACCTCCATATGCTGAACATAATTTTGATGATGGTGATGATGATGATGACTCTAATAATAATGTGGATTAAATAGTATGACTTTTTATTTTAATTTGACTGAACAATGTTTGTATTTAACTAAATAATATTTTTCTACATTTGTTTTTAATTATTTATATTATAATTAATTTTGTAACAATATTACATTTTGTTTAGTTATATTATTTAATCTTTTTTTGTATGAAATTTCAACTTTTTGCAAATTTATCTGTAGATTTTTTGAAAGGAAAATTCACAAGAAAATGATCAAGCCATTACCTGTAGAAAAATCAGCAGGAAATTACTTGCGGATTTTTCCAAAGAAAAATCCACAAGAAATTACCTACGGATTTTGATGGGGGACAATCCGCGAGTACGTTCCTTTGAAATTTTCCCCAGTAAATCTCTAACAAAATTCGCAGGAACTTTCCTACAAAATTTTATGAGGAACAATCCGCAAGAAACTTTCCTGCGGATTTTCTTGCGGATTGATTTTCTTGCGAATTTTTTCCCATGAAAAATCCGCAAGAAAGTTGTTACTTGCGGATTCTCTCTCAAAATTTGCAAGAAAATTCGTAGGAAGTTAAACATTTTCTTGTAGTTTGAAGAAGATTTTGAAATCCAAAAAGAGACAAAGTTATGTGACAATTAAAAGAATCAGCTGGTTACCACTTAAAGGAGTGATTCTTGGTTGAAAAAAAAACACAAAAAGGAAAGAAGAAAGTATTGACCAAACCAAAGAGGAAATGATCTAAGCTAAATATCATAAGTGCAACAAAAAATGAGGAACTCATCTAAGAAGATATCAGCCATATCTGAAGCCTTACAACTCTAGCCAAAGTGCCCATGAAAGGAAATCAACAAAGATCATGGAAGAAGAAAATCAAGATGGAAGAATGCTATCAAAGTCAAATCTTTATGAAGGAAGATAAGGGAAGAATAAAAAAGGAATGAGAATACATATGGAAGCTGCTATCAAGACAACAAAAGTTCAAATAATTTTAACCCTAAATATGATTTTAAAGCTACGAAAAATCATGGAGGATCCTAAAAATCCCAAGATTGATGGAAGCATACAACGGCTATTTTCTAAAGAGTATAAAAGAGAAGCAGAAGAACAAGAAGAGATCATCTAAACTATGCATAAAACTTGTGAGAAATACCTTCATATTTGTTTTTCTAGTTTTATTATTTACTTGTGAAATTTCATAAAAAGCCAGAGAGAATAAGTGAGCACAATAGGTAAAATATCTACTTCAGGAGAGTTATTCTATTATATTAAAATTCCTAGTTTCGTTTATGGAAAGCAAGAGAAAACCATTTGTATTTGTAGTTGGTGATGAGCTTAGAAATCATCTTGTTCGTAGTGAATAGTAAAATCACTTTTTTTAACAAGAAAAATCAGGGCGTAAAGTGTTATTGATTAGTGGAGAAAAATCCCTTGAGAGTTAAGGAGACTGGACATAGATCTCACATCAAGGTTCAAACCAAGATAAATTATTGTGTTCTTTCCCATCCTTTTTCATTTCTTTAAAGTTTATTTGTGGATATGATATAGACTGGCTTTGAGGTACCTCGAACTTTTAAGATACCTTAAAAGTTTTAAAGGACCTAATTTTACAAAATTATTATTTCAAATATTTTTAAAGGAAAATCAGAAAAGTTTTTAGGGACCGACTATTAAGGTACCTTATTGTTTCTTAATTTGTTTTGTGATAAATCAGTAAAGCTGTCAAAATGGGCTAGGCTCATTAGGTTGGCTCAACCGCCATGTAAAAGGGGCAAGTTGGATTCAAAATTTCTAACCCGTCATTTTTATGGACCAACCAGTCCCACCCTGCTTGCTCATGAGGGTTGATGGCGTGCTGGCCCATTTTTTTATTTTTAAAAAAAAGATAAAACACACCATTTTGCCCCTTCCCCCTTTAACCCTTCGTCCCTTCCCTCTTTTGGCTTTCCACTTTTCCATTCTCCCTTTCCCTCTTTCTCCTTAATTACACTCCACATTCATTTTTACTAGAGAAGCTTTCCATATTCCTTCAACCCCACCAAGACCACTGAGAAGCACCATCTCTATTTTCCCCTTCTTCCAGTCCTTCGCCATTGTCTTCATCTCCTCATTCCCTCACCTTAATTTTTTTATTTTAGTTACCTAGAGACTACTCTTTTCTTCCATTCGAGAAGTCTCCATGAAATATCCTTTTGAAATCATGTGCAACTCCATATCTCTTTTCTCCTCCAAATTTGAAGTTACTTGAGACACCATTGAAGAAACGTCCAAGATGCCATTGAAGAAACTCATATTTCCTCCACTACCGAGAAGTAGAGAGTGGTTATGGTTATGATTTATAGCTTTAATAGTGGCTTCAAAAATTCAATCTCTTTTTGTAAGCACTAGATTTATGACTTTCAGTTTGACTTTTGTTGCTTTGATTTTGGTTTTGATCTTAGGTGTTTTATTGGCTTTGATTTATGAATTTTGATTATGGATTTTTTCCTTTAATTCTAGTTTGTTTGCTTTTTGATTTGTGGTAGATCTAGATTTTGGCTTGTGGTTTGGTTTGATATGATCCTAATAATGGATTGAGGTTTTGATTTTATCCTTACTCTAGGGTTTGTTCATCTAGTTTGTTCATTTTCCTCTCTAGGTTTACTTTTTTTTTCTTTCAATTTTTGGCATGCAGGCCCGCTTAACTTGCAAGCCGCCAAGGGGTGGGCCTCTTTGCCCTAACAGCTCTACAAATCAACATTTAAAGACTACATCAACATTAGTTTAGGTCACATCAATGTGTTTAAGTTGATGTTAACAAGGAAAATTTCAGGACTAAATTGATGACGGAATGAACATTGGAGGCCAAACTGATAGCAAAAATAATTAGAGGATCAAACTAAGAATTTCGAAATCATTTTAGGAACAAAATAGTAATTTATTCAAAAGAAAATTGTCAAGTGAAGACATGAAGCATAATTCAAGTGACACATTTCCTAGCACTAACTCTAACATTACAAGTTCATACCCCCATTCCCCTTCAACGTTGCAACATTATCAATTGAAAAATATTTCCTATGAAAGAACAAAATATAATAATAATTTTATAAATAGATAATAGAAGGTTTAGTTTTGAATCCACTTTTTAAATAAAAAATCACTAAATTAATTTAAAAATATAACTACCCCTTATACCTTTTTTTGTCAAAAGTAACTTTTTGTCCCTTATGTTTATGCCAAGTTTCATTTATATCCTCGATGTTTAATTTTTGCAAATATATCCTCAACATTTCCAAAAGTTTGCATCGTAACCCTTTCGGTTAATTCTATCTACACATATATTATGTTGTGTCTACGTGATACATACGCGGTTCACATTATTGTTTGATGTCAAAACACAACCCAATGTGGAAAAACAAAATTGCAACACACCCAACGTCACTCACAATCATAGTTTTAAGAATCGAGTTTGATCATCCATTTGGATTGAAAAAATTAGGAATCAATCCCCTGGTTAAATTGATTAACCCCTAAAAATCGGAGGTGCAAAAAGTCGGTTAAAAGTAAAAAATCAGGTGTTGACTCGACAAAAATTAGGTGAATCATGCAGGCCAGCGGTTCCCCAGTTCTTGAGTTTTCTCCTGTTGGCATGGAGATAAGAAGAAGAAGAAGAAGAAGAGGAAAATGGTTCTCTAGAAAAAGAAGACAACTAGATGGGTTGGACAACAAGAAATGGGTCGTTGGAAGGGGTCAGTGCCCAGTAGACTTTGGGGAGATGAAGAGGAAGATTATAAGATAGAGGACTGGACGACGTCGAGTATTGCATGAAGGCTAAACTCTGAAGCCAAATGTTGGGCTTCAGTGTTGAGAGAGAGTGAGAGAGAAAGGGGTTAGGGTTTTTCAAATGAGAAGAGAATAAAAGATGAGAAGGATAAAGAGGAAGATGACGAGATGGGGTGTTGGATGATGCCAACGACTGCGTGAAGGCTGAACTCTAAAGCCATTTTTATTGGGCTTCAATCTTGAGAGAGAGAAAATGGCTAGGTTTTGTTGAGAATCAGAGATGACAAGGGGAAATACCAAAAAAGGTGAAATAAATAAGTTATTTTGCAATCAAGGTTGATAGATTGAGTCTAATCGGTGCATAGTGGGTGCAATGCACTAAATCAAATGGTATCTTCCTTATTCCCACATTTTGAATGGTTTTTTTTATAAAAAATAATAATTAATAATGTGGGCATTTTTATAAATGGAATAAATCAATTCTTAACCTTGGTATTTTTTTTATAAAAATAGATTATTTCCACTTTAATTAATTAATTAATTAAATTATTAATTATTATATATATAATTATTACATTATATACATATAATTAAATTAAAATAATTTTTTTTAATTCACACTTATTTGATCGTGGTTGGATCAGTGACTGGTGATCTGCTATCTCCATCGATTCAAATACTAGTTTGATTTTCTGAATATTGCTCAGAATGATTGCTTTCCCCTTTTCTAAAAGTTAGGGATTTCTGAAATCACTTCCACAATGCTCACAAAATTTCTCCAAATCAAAGGAGTTTGCAGCTTTTGTGTTCAAAAATTTTGCAAGTAAAATGGATTCGGAAACTTTAGTGACAAGTAATGGAAGAAGGGCTTGGTTTTGCAACTGTGGACATAAAGCTTTGATGAGCACTTAACGAACAAGTTAGAACCCAAAAGGACATTTCTAGGGTTACAAAAAATTATTGGGTAAGATGAAATGCTAGATTTGTCACGATCTATTACCATATATTATTAATTATTTATACTTTTGTGTTTAGTTTGACCAAAAAATATATTTTTATTGTATTATAGGATGGAGAAAGTTGTAATTGTTTTGCCTGGGCTGATCTCCCATTGAATAGTGAGGAAGAAGTTACAATTATTCAATTGTGAAGTAGGATATAAAGCATGCATTTTGGGATTGTAATTTACAAGAAAATGAATAGAATTCTTGTAATGGCTTAAGTAGTTTGTTGGTGTGTGGCTACATTACTTGGATTTCTATTGTTTCAAAGGCAAAAATAAATGGGCTAGCTTACAACTATAGGTTGTGAAAACACCACCTATTGGTGTTAGGGGTGACATGTTATGTAAAAACACCAGTGTAGTTGTTGGTAGGCAAGTGTAATTGGTTTGGGTACTATATTGTTGTTCAATTTTGAACTTTGACCACAATATGTAGGCAATGTAATCTTGTCAATATTATAGTAAGCTTTACTTTTATTTCAAAGTATGTTATGTTTGTCTTATTATTATTTTTTTGAAAATTTATAAAAACAAAACCATTTTTTTCTAGAATACCACATAAAGAGAATACATTTAAATTTCAATCCACAAAACAAGATCACATATTCAGAATATATTCTCAATGTGATGCCAAAATCTATGAAGCTATCAATCATGCCACAAGCTATATTGTCATTAAATTGAATCTCAAAAGTTAGAATCCATAAATCGTGTTAATACATTCTTAGAAGCCAATCCATGATCTCCAAATCACAATCTCAAAATATATTCAATTATAAATAAGTTCATATATAAAATACCATCTCAAAAGCTAATCCAAAATAGTGAGTTGCTATACAAAAGATGAACAATACAAAACTAATTTCCAATCCCAAATAGTAACCCATTACATGCCCCTAAACTAGTTCCATCACTTCTTGATGTTCTTTCCTTTCTTCACTTTGCTTCCCTTTGCTTGAGCATGCATGTGTTGGTACTCTAGGTTGATAGAAAGCAAGTGGTTGTGCTTTTATTGCTGCTATAAGCTGACTTACTTGATTTCCCCCCTTGATCTAGTTATCTTTGAAAGTTCTTTGGTTCCTTGACATGATTGTGTTGGTGCTGAAGGTTGAGTTTATGGTTGTGCTATAGTTTGATAGATAGCAATTGGTAGAATTTTTATTACTGCAGTAGGACAACTAGTTTTTTTTGTTCAACTTTCTTTGTTTTCCTTTGAAGGTTTTTTGGTTCCTTTACCTGATTATGATGGTTGATTTGTTGCTACAAAAGCTTGAGTTAGAGCTTGAGATTGTGCTGGTGGTGAAGTTGTTTTTACACCAGGAATCCTATATGGATAAGTCTTGTAAGTGCTTATGATAAGTCTTCAAGCGCTTTTTCTCTTTTTGGGTCTTCCGTTTTGATTCTTGTATGGTGGAGGCAATACATCATCAAAGTGTGTTGTTGACCACATATTTTGTCCGATTGTAGCATAGATTATGGACTGGCAACAACTTTGGTGTTCTTCCTTTTTGTAATAAGCATAAAGGTATGTTTAGGATTATGACTCATCTAATTCATGCAGGTGGTAGCATAACAGCAAAAGGTGCTTATTAATATCCTTTTTACTTTAGCTACACTCTTGTGTCTACAAATCTACCGCAAACCTCTCCTGCATATATTTAACTTCAAATTTCTTCTCCCCATTCCATTTTTGCATCCATTCCCTTTTGTTTCTTGATCTTTCTTTAATCTCTTCCAAATTTTAGGCAGTATGGACCCTTTATAAGTTTCTATTTTTCTCCTGTTCTTGGCCTATCTCCCCATCATGTAACCCTTAATATCCTCTAATTGTGACAATAGGCTTATCCCTATAATTAAGTATTATGTTGTTAAATTTTTCACATAGGTTATTGAGCAATGAAATCATACTTAAGTTTATGGCTAAACCTAGATTTGCTCTAAAACCTAGGAGGCATGACAAGTAAATGTTTATAGGCACCATCATTGACTTTTGGATCTTCCTTATGGTTCTTTCCCAGGCTTATGGATAATTGCACTTGGCTACTTTCCACATAAGCTCCTTCAAGAGTTGTACAGGATACTTCTTCCTAAAGTTGTTGTATGAGTGCCTTACATAAAATCGATGATTAGCTCGAGGAAGAAGTTCATCAAATGTGGGAAGCAAGGCTTGGAAAAATAAAAGAATACAACATATTAAGAATAGATAGAAAATAACACTTTAATATTGGTATTAAGGTGTTTAATAACTAAAATTCATAGACATATTTCTTATCCATTATGTTTGCCCATAAGGTTTATTTTTGTCCCAAATACTTTACTATTGGTTTCGTTTATGTCTTCGATGTTTTGCTCAATAACTTAGTTTATGTCCTCTGTCTCATTTGGCATGACTACAAAAGGCTACATACATCAGTATATCCATTATTTTGCATGAAGAGTGGTCATAATACAAACATGTTGGAAAGTCTAACATCGGAGAGTAGAAAGATCCAAAGTGATATATAAGTGGAGGCAATCCTCCTCCTCACAAGCCGATTTTGTTAAGAGGAGTTAGACCTCGTTTATATATTATTCTGGATCTTCTTACTCCTCCGATGTGGGACTTTTCAACACTCCCCCTTACTTCAGATGTGGTAAGTGCATCGTTCTCTCAGTTATGGAGGTAGGGTATTCTTCCTATGACCTCTTCAGGGTTTCCCATAGGGCTTTAATACCATTTGTTGGAGTTTTGGCGGGGCTTAACTCCTCCTCACAAAACTGGTTTGTTAGTCATGTATTGGTACATCCATTAAAGAACCAACCCTCTTCATCTTCAGGCCACTCTGTAGTCTTAGCCATAAACATCAATTCTTTTTCAGTCTCAGCTTCAGACACATTGGCTCTTTTAGGTTCATTCTCCTCTTGAATGTGTTGTTGGTTCAGCCTGCAAGCTTTCTCAACATGGTAATTTCTATTGTAATATCTACATATAATATATAGAGGTTGTTTGTCCTTGTACCAAGAATCAACTTTCTGTTGATTGGTTCCTCTGTAAATGCCACAAGAGGCATACATCTCTTTCTTCTTTAATTGTTTTCCACCATCTCCTTGTCTTTCCTTGCTTAAGCTTTTTGATGAGTGTGCGAAAGTACACTCTACAAGCCTTATTGTTGAGCTAAATGTGCTATAAAAGCAGGAAAATTATTGAACTTAATATGTTTTCTTATACTTGGCTTCCATTCTTTATTATCAACTCTTAAGCAAGCTTATGCTTCAATTTCAGGGTCCTAAGTGAAGAAATTTAACCCAAGTCAGAAGCCCTGGCACTGTGGCCTTGAAATCTAGCGCCGCAACGCTCAAAATATGAAATTTCCCTAAGTTAGAGGACTTGGTGCTACAGCTTTAGAAATCTAGCACCGCGGCTCCCATAAGTCAGTGAAGCTGAAGCTGCAACTTAAGATATTAACGTCGCGGCCCCCGAACAATAACCAGCAAAGTGAATTCCAGGGCTCAGCGCTGTAAACACCTATTTTTGTCCCACTATTCCATATTTATTTATTTATTTTATTAGCTTATTTATTTTTCTTTATTATTTTATTTGATATTATTTGCTAATTTTTTGCAAAAGCTAAAAAGACAAAAATGAGCCAGCCCAGTCCACACCTCAGCCAAACCGGACTAGCCCAATATTCTAACCAGAAATCCATTACCGGATCAAGCCTAATACCCCTTCTGGTTCAGCCCAACTCACTAACCCACCATCAACCTGGATACCCAATTAAACAACCTGGTTCCCCTATGAAATCTAATTCCCCAATTTTGTATTCTCCCCTCACCCTGTGACTTCACTCCTGCGTTCCTCTGCTCACCCTTCTGCATATTTCCATTCCTCTTCACGCCCGTGAACCAGCACGCATCACTTTCACTTCTGCTCACTCTGTAAATCACTCTGCTGCTAACATAACCCCTCTGCAACACGCTTTTCCCCATTTTCTCCCTCACCCGTAAGCGTCAATCACCCCTCATCCCCTCTGTTCATCGTCTCGTCACCTCTCTTCTGCTCATCATCTCGTCTGCCATGCCATTTTCGGCTTCTACGCAACCTCTCATCTCTGCCGAGAATCATCCTCCACACTACCTCTGCAACCAGCTGCTACTCACCCCCACCTAATCTCTGAAGCCCCTCTCTTGTATGCCATCGCACTCACACAGTGACGGGAGGAAGAAGAAGTGGCTCGGTTTTAAATAGAGGGAAATCGTAGAAGAGAAAGGGGATTGCAGGCGAGAAATCACAGAAAGGAGAGGAAAATTTTCTAGTAATCAAAGAGGAATTCTCGAAGACCATACAAGTCAGATTTTCGTGTGAACCGAGGGCAAAGAGAGATAAGGATTTTGAAATTATAGAATTTGGGTTTGCTCTTGGTTTGGTTAACGCGTGCTATTTCTGTCCACTAGAGGTTTGAATCCTTGTTTCACTTTATCCTTTTGTAATTTACGGGATTGAATTGGTTGCCTATTGTTGGGATTGTACCACGTTTAAAGGAAATCTGTCTCATTCCCCATATGATCCTGGTGCTGTCTCTGAGGTTATCTCAAAAGGGTAATAGCAATTGTTGGTTTGGGTCTAGTTTAATTCCTTGACTAAATTATGTTTGCTGCTAGTGTCTAGTGGTGTGATTCATGTTTGCTCAAAATATTGGGTCCTGGTTTTGTAAACATTGGATTTTGTCCAGGCATAAAAATAAAATAACAAAAAAATAATAATAATTAAAAAATAAAATAATTAAAAATAAAATAAAATAAAAATAATACAAATTAATTCAAAAAAAATGAAAAAATTGATAGATAAGAAAAATGAAAATATCAAATTAATTAAAACGAAAAAAGAAAAAACCAAAGGGCTATTTTTGTAGCAACTGTTCAACAAAAAAAAAACACCAGCCCAAGCCTAGTACTCTTTTCTGAGGCCCAGTCCACCTGCACTATAGCCCAACCCGTATGCTTAGCTCGACCCAGCACCCAACTCCAATCGGGTACCCAGCATAGGAATTTCCCCAAATCACTCTGCAACGTCCTTTTCACTCTGCCATTTCCTTCCCCCCCGTACACTACTCACCAGCACTCCATCCCTCTGCTTTGTCCTTCTCTCACGTGAGCCACATAAGTCAGATGGACCCAAATCCTGCCATCACCATGCGTGACACGCTTTGGTTCGAGTTGATTTTCCAGCTATAATCAAGGGATTTGGTCCCTTTTCGCAGTTATAAGGCACACAGAACCAACGAATCTGAGGGAGCTTCACGAGTTAGAGATCGAAGGGAAATGATAGCTTCATGGATTAGATAACTTCGAGAGGGGGAATCAGAGAGGGTTTAGGGATTTCATTTTTTTTTTAACTTCACAGTTTCGGGGATTACATAGAGGGAGCAATTTCAGAAAAGGAAACCAGTGAAGCCGAGAGGTCTAGAAGAAAGCAGACTGCAGAAGATAACCGAGAATCAAGAGGGGGAATTTCTGGATTTTGAAGGAGAGCAACTTCCCGAGAGTAGAAAGAGGGTTTTCAGCAAGTTAAAAGGGGATTTTCTTATTCAAGTCTCAGGTCCCTTTGTGCGATTATCCGAGGAGGTGTTTTTTTTTTTTTTGGGGTTAGTTGTCATCTTGCTAACCAAACTATAATTTGTTTAGTTGTAAATTTATCTACTGAATTCTAGGTTTCAAGGGAAGGTATGATGCCCCCTGATGTGGCTTTCTTGGTTTTGCGCCTGTTGTTCTTTGATTAACAGTTTGTTTCCTTCTTATGGGTGATTTGATTTCAAATGTAGATTCAGGTTGCTGTGATTTTCGGGTATAGTTCAGTGTGTAATTATTGGCTTTTCGAATTGCCATTGATTTGGTTTAAATGTGTTGCTGATCTGATTTTGGCTGCATATACTAGCTATTTTAATTTGAAGGATTAGTTTCTAACTAAATCAGGTAGATTGATAATCTATTTTCAAGAAAAATAATCATGCATTTGCTGCATTTGAGAAATACATTGGTGGCATTTGAGGGATGAAGTCTCGTGGGGGGTGTTGTTGTTCTGGTTGCTGGCTGCCAATGCTAAGTTGATAGGATCTAACTTTCATGTGATAGTATCATAGCTGGTAAGAATCTGAAGTATCCTAAATATGTAGCTGAACTCTGTTAGATAATATCTTGGTTTTCATTAATCTGCTCCCAGCTCTGAAACTCATATGAGTTTAAAGCTGACCCTCTTTGATTTTAGTTTTGGTCTTGGGTTTTAAGGTACAAATCTAGTAAGGCAAGAAATCAATACTGATTTATAGCTTTGTTAAAACCGAGTAATCTGAGTTGATTCATGGCTAGGAGTTATGGTTCTGTTGGGTTTAGATTTTTATTTGATCAAAACTAATTTGGTTTGGTTAGGTTCAGACTCTGGTTATTTTGGAAGGTGATTATGTTTTACCAGTTCATGACTCATTATTTGGAAAGAAAGAATAGCTTTGACTTGATATTCATAATCTGTTAAGTGGGTTTATTAAGATTGTGGGTGCTGAGGGTTGTTTAAGTCCCTCCCTGTTTACCAAATCTGTATCAAACCCTTTGATTTTATAAACGTGATGCGATCTTCTCAGTTTTTAACATGCCAGGCTAGTTGGTTTCCATCTTTAGGGTTAATTTCAGGATTCTATTAACAGGCTCCCCTATACCAACAAATCACATTTAGTTTATTCTATCATATTGATAATTCTTTCAAGCATTTTGGTGGATGCTTTAAAATTGTGTTTATCCTGGATTTAATTTAATTATGGCTTAAACTATGTTTCAATATCCAGATTGAGTAATTTAGAAGAGGATTAAGTTCAAACTTTCTCCTGACTCCCAATGTACCAGTACGTGCTTTTCAAAGAGTTAAAATTATTGTCTCTCAAAAATAGGTCCAAGGACCAAAGGCTTAACTCTTAAAAAAAAAAAAATTTCATTGAGGTGTATGGCCCAATTAAATTAATAGGGGTTCAAGACCCCACTTATTTTTTTGTGGGCTTCAAGGGCCCATTGGCTTTATTTTTCTGAATGGGTTTCAAAAAAGCCTAAAGTCTAGAATTTTAAATATGGGTTTCAAAGGACCTTTGAGATTAAAAAAGGGGTTTCCAAAAAGGTCATTAAAATTGGGGGCCCAGTTAGATATGTTGTCGGTTTCAAATTTTGGGATTTTTGACGCAATACTTTTCTTAAATACTTTTGAAAATTGGAAATTGACATCCGATATTTTCAAAAATTCATAATTAACCCCCCAATACTTTTTAAAATTTATAACCGACCACCAATACTTTCAAAAATTATAGTTTTACCCTTATACTTTTAGAAATTCAAATTTGATCTGATACTTTCAAAAAGCTATTTTAAATTTCAAACATTATGTGGGGAAATACTCTTCCATTTTGTCAAGATTTATGTGGAAACTCATTTTCCCATACTGTCTTCATTCCTTAAACATTATGTGGAGAAATATCCTCCCATTTTGTTAAGCGTTGTGTGGAGATTTATGTTCCCTTAATGTCTTCATTTTCTCAAGCACTGTGTAAGGAATTGGTCTCTCATTTTGCTGGACTCTATGTGGAAACCCAACTTCCCATATCGTCTTAAATCAAATTTTAATTTATTCGAACTATGTGGACCTTGATCCCTTAAGGGTACGTAGGCACTTACACAGTAAGACATGTTCCATTTTCTCACTTCGTTATTTTTCTTTAAGAATTGAAATAATAAAAGGGGTAATTCAAAATAAATTTAAGCACAAATGATTTAGGGTAACCATCCTTAAGGATGGACGTTGTGGGGTGCCTAACACCTTCCCCACATGTAATTAGACTCCCGAACTCATCCTCTAGTTCTAAGAGCCAGTTTTTGGTTGTTTAAAAGGATCCAAATTATTCTTATAATTAATTGGTGGTGACTCCAATTTTTATCTCTATATTTTTCCCTTTCATCGCCTTGAGGTCACGACAGTGGCAATTTTCCCATCCGTCACGTTGTGATAGTTTGGCGACTCTACTGGGATGTTAGAGAGTCAAGTCCTTAATAATTTGCTTGTGCTTAAAAAGAAATAATAATAACAAAAAAATATATGTTTGACACCCCTTATTTGTATATTGTTTCTTTCTGTAATTGCTTCAGCCTGCTGTATTTATATACTTTAGCAATTGGTTATTTGCTCTATGTGTGGTTGTTTATAGCTTTACTTATTGCATGAACTGGTGGAACCTTAGGATATGTGATGATAAATGCTATATTTGTACACCCTAGGGTAGACGACAAAATACTTGCTCTATTCTGTTGGTTTTAGGATTTCTTTTTGGGTAAATATTAGGGCTAAAATTCATGTGCTCTTCACACACATTGTGCTCTATACACTACCTTTACACACACATTTGGGCCCTAAACCCGGGTCTATGAAGCCTCAGGTAGAATTGGAGGACGCGTAATGATACCTAGTGGGATTTATTCTCCGGGGTATTCATGAAAACCTCTGCTCATATTGTTAATTCACTGGTTCAGTTAGTTGCATGTGGAGGCTTGATCCACTCATGCAATTGCACTGGGAAGTTGAAATCCTTACTGTTTTAGTAGGAGTAGTCTGTTCTAAAAAACCGTTCCACTAGGGTGATAAATCTTCCATGAAGCCAGTGCACCATTAATCTTACCCTAGAAGCAACTTTGTAGTTACCCTAAAGCCAGCCGAAATAGGACAATGAAGAGTGTGTTCCGTCTCCTCTCTCCGTCTCTTTAAACATTGCATTTCATTGCTTTGAAAGGCAATCCAAAAAAAAAATTAAAATTAATCAAAAGTTTTTACAAAAAAAATTTTTTTTTACATGACTTATGCTGTGTTTTTTTTTTTAAATGGCATTTCTCCATTACCATTATGGGTTTTATGTCAATGTCCTTAAATCATTGAAGCTGAAAAGATTGGCATTAATTATGCACATTTTTGACAATACCAATGTGACGATTTTGTATCTCCTTAGGATATTTGTTAACCATGTTCTTCCTTTGTAGAGTATTGTACTCTCAATATGGGCATGGATGAAAATGAGAATTTTAAAATGCCAATATTTGCTCAAAAAAAATTTTCATTGATTTAAGGAATGATACTAAACTCTTAATGGTAAGATCCTAACTAAAATGGATTTTATGTTTTCAAAAAAAAAAAAACCTCTATGCTACCTAAGAAAGCTCTGACCAAGCGTTCCCAATCTCTTTAGAAAGTGTATACATGAAATTCGGTGTCATGTCAATTGAACAGTCTAATATTGAGAGTATTCAGAAGTTAGAGGCTCGGATTGATCAAATTCAGGATCAGTTAGCTAAGCTCATGGATCTTATGGCTAGCAATATGAGGGAGGGGAATATAGCCCAACCTCACCCAGGAGTACTCCATTCTGGCCAAAATTCTGGTATCCCTATGATGGCTAATGTCGTGCTTCCACCACCAATCGGTGTTAGTCCTCCGAGAGAGGAACGAAATACTGTGAATGGAATACCTGAAGGATGTAGTTATGGCTAAACACTGCTCATACCACCTGAGTCAGCGCAAGAAAAGAGGGTTCTGAACCAGGTTCTCATGTTAGAAGAGAAGATGAGAGCAATGCAGGGACATGGTTCATTTGGAGTGATCAGCGCAAAAGAATTGAGGCTAACTCCCCAAGTAAATATCCCAAAAAATTTCACGGTCCCAGAATTCATAAAGTATGATGGGACCACGAATCTCCAATTCCATCTGAGGTCCTATTGCTCGGAGATAGCCATAGCCGGTGATGACGAGAAATTACTGCTAAACTTTTTCCATAAAAGTCTCACTGGGGCAGCGTTTCAGTGGTACATGCTATTGGATCATTCTCGGATTAACAGGTGGGAAGATCTGGCAGATGCTTTTCTTAGGCATTACCGTTTTAATTTGGATACTGCTCCCACCAGGGAACAGTTGTAAGTCATGCAGAAAAGGGATACGGAAACCTTTAAAGAGTACACCTAGAGATGGAGGGCATTGGCAGCTGAAGTCCAACCACCAATGACAAATACCGAGACTTGTTCCTACTTTTTAGGAACGCTGGAAGCCTCATATATCGGCCTCATGGCGGGAAGTGCCTTCAAAGATTATTTTGATATCATAAAAGTAGGAGAAAGAATAGATGTGTTAATAAGGGCTGGAAAGATACCATTTGAAAATGATGAGCCTACGAAGCAAGGGCAAAAGAAAGGTTTCTTTAAGAGAAAAAAGCCAGAAGTTGGTTATGTTCAGGCACCGACGCAAGCGAGCTTTACAATAGGTTATTTGATGTTTGCGCCATAAGCCTAGTATCAGTTGAGCCGTTCCGGCCACCTTACCCAGCTTGGTACGACTCTAATGCCCAATGTGTATATCACTCCGGCATTACTGGCCACACAATGGAGAATTGCAAGGCATTTAGAAAGCAAGTTGTGAACCTGCTTGAGCGTGGTGCCATTACACTAGATCAGAATGGCCTAACCATCAATACCGATCCCTTTCTTTGCCATGAAGGAAATGGTTCAGTTCATCCCATTACAGGGGATCATGAGAAGTGAGACTGTCGAATCAGGACAAATCAAGGAGGCCAGCTCAATTGCTGTAGTACCAAGTGATTAACAGTATTTATACTTTTTAGTGTTATTTAATTTTAGTCTTAACTCATCTGGCTTAAGCATGGACCATATCCTATGCTTTGAATAAAAGTTTGCAATTCAATATTTTGTTCAGTTCTTTGATTTAAAATACTTCTGTTTGTCATAAACATTCCCTCATTTAGGGAGACACTTCTCTCAATTTTTCTTACTATCTGGAGATTTTACAATGTCTGCTCATTGATTCTTATGTTGAAGTGGATATGAACATTTATGCCTTCAAGAAAGAGCATAATTAAAATGGAAAAATTATTTGAGTCACTAGAAAAGTGACAAATCCCAACAAAAGTGGAAAGTCAAAATTATAAATTTGGCCAAAAAAAAAAAGAGAGAGCTCAGAATCATTATCTCGAGCAAAAAAGAAGAGATGCAAAAGCCAATTTAGTGATTCCTGAACAAAAAAGAAAAAGAGAAAAGAGAAAGACCAATTAAGTCAAAAACCTAAAAGGTCGGCTTAGGCAAAAGTTAGGGTTTAGTCTAAAAAGAACCCGTGCTCAAAAGAAATTAGATGATCAAATGAAAGTTGAAATCCGAGCATTAATGCAAGAAATGCAACTGGGGCAATTTTGTTGTAAGATATCACTATCATTAATATTCTGTTTCTATCAAAGGGTACAGAGTTCATATCACTTTCAATATGAGAATCAATGCCAATGGATGCTGAGAAAACTCCAACTGAGGCAAAATTTTCTGTGCCTCTTTGTTTGGCTTTTCATATCATTTGTTTAATAAAAGAAAATTGTTCATCTAACAAATTTTCAGATATTTTATGATCCCATTCTTTTATGCCACTTCTTTTAACAAGAGATGCTTATTCATATAATAGGCTTCAAGGATTTTGCAATCCTTTTGCGGTGCTACTAAATTCCTTCTCAATAATCAAGCTGGGGTAATATTACATTGCCCACTGAGCTTCAATATGTTGTATAAGGGTTTTACTGTCCCTTGCCAGTCTATTCATCTAATAGATTTCTTCTCTGATTTATTCATCGGATAAGATTTGAGTGGATTCATAAAGACTGAATTGAAAATCACTTCTTAGTGTTTCACTGCTAATTAATTATGCGTTACAGAAATCAGGAACAACTTACTTGATACGATTTGAACCGATAGCAAGCTGTTTATCAGGACCCAGTGCTTATCTTCAAAAGGAATGATTCACTGAATATAGGAATAATAAAAAAATGCCCGCTAAGTTGAAAATCCGACAGGGCAGCTTAGGCAAAAATTAGGGAAGCCCGCTGAGTTGAAAACCTGAAAGGGCGGCTCAGGCAAAAGTTAGGGTATCAAATCGAAGGGGGTCCGTAACCAAAGAGTTCGGACATTCAAACAAAAGTTTTAGATCAAAAAACATGAGAAATTGAAACTGGGGCAATTTTTAAGAAAATATTGCTACCCCGACAAGTTTTTGTCAAATGACACAAGATGCATATTGAAGGCATATTGATTGAGCGCTGCACACACTGAAGAGCTCAAACTGGGGCAAAATTTTTGTTGTCTCCTCACTTTGCCATCCTATTGGAACAGGGGCAAGTTAATTGACATTGTGCTGGACTGTTCAAAGGCTTTTTGAAAAAGTAGGTCATTAGGAAAATGTGATTCCTATGATCCAACTGAGAGGCAGTTAAAAAATAAGGAACCAATTCCCAATAGAGAGAACGGTTTGGTAGAGTCTTCCTTGGAAGCGTGAGGTACATATTCGAGATATATATCTTGTTTTCAAAAAATAAACTGCATTGAGGTTACATCCCGTGCATTATTCAAAAATAAACTGCATTGATGTCACATCTCATGCTTTTGTTTAAAGATCATCTTGTATTAAAATTGCATCACATGCTTTGTTTGAAAATCTTGGCAGTGTGAGGTTTATCCCTGGTTGTTTAAAAGAAAAAAATGATCACATCATTTTTAGAAATTCTTGCATTGAAGTTTTACCCCCTTGGCTGATTCTATACCTAGAGATAGGATTTCGTCTCTTTACCTCTTTACTAAATTTCAAATTTTAACTGTGTACACCAATTTTCTTGTACCAGTTTCTGGGTTATTATATGATGAAAATATTCCATATTAAATTCCCAAATTTTGCTACGTACGACGAGTTATTCCGTATCAGTTTTTAGTTATTTAGTACAATGAATTCTTCCATACTAAATTTTAATTTTCGCTGCGTACGACGGGTTATTCCATACTAGTTTCTTGGTTATTTGATATGATGAAAATATTCCATATTAAATTCTCAAATCTCACTGCGTACGATAATTTTTTCCGTACCAGTTTTTAGTTATTTGGTACGATGAATTCTTCCGTACTGAATTTCAGAATTTCGCTGCGTACGACGAGTAATTCCGTACCAGTTTCAGTTTTTTAGTATGATGAAAATATTCCATACTAAATTCCAAACTATGGGTTATTTAATATGATGAAAATATTCCATATTAAGTTCCTGAATTTACTGTGTACGTCAATTCTTCTGTACCAGCTTTCAGTCATTTAGTACGACGAATAATTCCATACTAAATTTCAAAATTCACTGTGTATGACGAGTTATTTCGTACCAGTTTTTTGTTATTTAGTACGATGAAAATATTTCGTACTAAATTTCAAAAAAAGAAAAAAAATTTCTCTGCGTGCGACGATTCATTCCGTACCAGTTTCTTGGTTATTTAATATGATGAAAATATTCCATATTAAATTCCCAAATTTTGCTGCATACGACAAATTATTCTGTACCAGTTTTTAGTTATTTAGTATGATGGAAATATTTCGTACTAAATTGCAAAATTTTGTTGTGTACGCTAATTTTCTCGTACCAGCTTCCAGGTTATTTAGTGTGATGAAATACTCCATGCTAAATGCCTAAATTCCCAAATTTCACTGCGTACGCCAATTCTCCTGTACTAGTTTCCAAGTTATTCAACATGATGATTTATTCCATGCTGAATTTCTAAAATTCATTGTGTACGTCAATCTTTCGTACCAGTTTCAGATCTTTTAGTATGACAAATTATTTCATGCTAAAATTCTGAAATTTTACTGTCGGTCATTTAGCACGACGATTAATTCCGTGCTAAATTCTCAAATTTTGCTGTGTGCATCAACTTTTCTGTACCAGTTTTCTAGGTTATTTAGTATGATGGAAATATTCCATACTGAATTCCTAATTTACTGATTCACAATTCCCTATTGCCTCAATCGAGGTATCTCTTGCCATCTTAATGTGCTTCTGGACCAAATCTATGTTTTGTCTTTACTTGTTCCTTAAAGGAAAATCTAAAAAAAAAAAATCACTGATCATTCATCTTTCCCATCAAGAATCAAGTAAAGAGGGGAAACTGTAAACACTGGATTTTGTCTAGTACAAAAAATATAATAATAATGATAAGAAAATAACAAAATATACAAAAAATTAATTAACTATTAATTAAAACAAAAAAAGAATAAAATGGAAATAAAAAAAAAGAAAAAAAAAGCCCCACAAGCCTTCTTCATTCGCAGCCCAACCCAACAAAAAAAAAATAACCCATTTCAGCCCACTACCCGGATCTATACCCATTAACCCGGTTTCACCCTCTACATACTCTAATATTTATTTCAAAACACGCAACCCACTCTCTTGGCAATACTCTTAAATCCCTCACTGTCTCATTTCATCTCTGACCCAAGCCAGCCTCTACACTTCACGCAAACTCTCTCTGGGATACCAACTCCCCTCACCCTCACGCCACTGCAGGAGACACGGCAGCAGAGAAGACTTCCGATCTATAAGAGATAATCACCGAATCGAAGAAAGGGGGCCTTGACGAATGAGTGAGCGTTTACGAGAGAACGAAGGTCAAAAATCAGAAGAGATCGTGAAATAGTAAGGGGCAGAATTTCTGGGTTTTGAAGAATGAGAGTTCTCGAGAAATTGGGAGGAAGACCCTTTGTTTGGCTTTTCTTATCATTGGATTAATAAAAAGGAAAATTGTTCATCTAATAAATTTTCAGGGATTTTATGATCCCATTCTTTTGTGCCACTTCTTTTTGGCAAGATAGGTTTGTTCATAAAACAGGCTTCAAGAATTTTGCAATCCTTTTGCAGTGCTGTTAAAATTCTCCTCAATGATCAAGCTGGGGCGATATTTCATTGTCCCCGGAGTTTCAATCATTTACATAAGGGCTTTACTATCCCTTGCTTTAATAAAGGAAGTCTATTCATCTAATAGATTTCTTCTCTGATTTATTCATTGGATAAGATTTGAGTGGATTCATAAAGATTGAATTGAATATCACTTCTTAGTGTTTCACTGTTAATTAGTTCTGCATTACAGAAATCAGGAACAACTTACTTGATACGATTTGAACCGATAGCAAGCTATTTATCAGGACCTAGTGCTTATCTTCAAAAGGAATGATTAACTGAATATAGGAATAAAAAAAAATGCCCGCTAAGTTGAAAACCCGAAAGGGTAGCTTAGGCAAAAATTAGGGAAGCCCGCTGAGTTAAAAACCTGAAAAGGCGGCTCAGGGAAAAGTTAGGGTATTAAATTGAAGGGGGCCTGTAACCAAAGAGTTCGGACATTCAAGCAAAAGTTTGAGATCAAAAAACATGAGAAATTGAAACTGGGGCAATTTTTAAGAAAATATTGCTACCCTCGACAAGTTTTTGTCAAATGGCACAAGATGCATATTGATTAAGCGCTGCACACGCTGAAGAGATCAAACTGGGGCAAAATTTTTGTTGTCTCCTCATTTTGCCATCCTATTGGAATAGGTCATCAGGAAAAGGTGATTCCTATTATCCAACTAACAGGCAGTTTAAAAATAAGGAACCAATTCCTAATAGAGAGAACGGTTTGGTAGAGTCTTCCTTGGAAGCGCAAGGTACGTTTTCAAGATATATACCTTGTTTTCAAAAATAAACTGCATTGAGGTTACATCCCGTGCATTGTTCAAAAATAAACTGCACTGAGGTTACATTCCATGCCTTGTTCAAAATTTATCATGCATTAAAGTTGCATCACATGTTTTGTTGGAAAATAATAACAGTATGAGGTTTTTCCCTGGCCTTGTTTAATAGAAAAATAATGATCACGTCATTTTCAAAAATTCTTGCATTGAGGTTTTATCCTCTTGCCTAATTCCATACTTAGAGATAGGATTTCATCTCATTACCTCTTTACTAAATTTCAAATTTTAACTGTGTACACCAATTCTCTTGTACTAGTTTTTGGATTATTTAATATGAAGAAAATATTCCATATTAAGTTCCCAAAATTTTGCTGAGTACGTTAATTCTTTTGTACCAGCTTTCAGTTATTTAGTACGATGAATAATTCCATGCTAAATTTCAAATTTTAACTGTGTACGCCAATTCTCTCGTACCAGTTCCGAGTTGTTAGTATGATGAAAATATTTCATGCTAAACTCTCAAATTCCACTACGTACGACTAGTAATTCAGTACCAGTTTTGGTTTTTAGTGTGATGGAAATATTCCATATTAAATACTAGTTTCTGAGTTATTTAATATGATGAAAATATTTCATATTAAATTCCTAAATTCCACTACGTACGACGAGTTATTCCATACCAGTTTTCAGTTATTTAGTATGACGAACTCTCTCGTACTAAATTTTGAACTCCACTGCGTAAGACGAGTGATTCCGTACCAGTTTCGGCTTTTAGTATGATGGAAATATTCCATACTAAATTCCAAACTCTTGGTTATTTAATATGATGGAAATATTGCATATTAAATCCCAAAATTTCACTGCGTATGACGATTTATTTCGTACCAGTTTCAGTTATTTAGTACGATGGAAATATTCCGTACTAAATTTCAAAATTTCGCTGTGTACGCCGATTCTCTCGTACCAGTTTCTAGGTTATTTAGTGTGATGAAATACTCCATGCTAAATGCCTAAATTCTCTGTACCAGTTTCTGGGTTATTTAATATGATGAAAATATTTCATATTAAATTCCCAAATTTTACATTTTCAGTTATTTAGCATGACGACTTATTCTGTGCTGAATTTCTAAATTTGCTGTGTGAGTCAATTCTTCCGTACCAATTTCAGTTATTTAGTACGATGAAAATATTCCGTACTAAATTTCAAAAATTTCACTGTGTACGCCAATCCTTTCGTACAAGTTTCAGATTTTTTAGTATGACGAATTATTCGATGCTAAAATTTCAAAATTTTACTATCGGTTATTTAGCACGACGATTAATTCCGTGCTAAATTTTCAAATTTCGCTATGTACATCAATTTCTCTATATCAGTTTTCTAGGTTATTTGGTATGATGGAAATATTCCATACTGAATTCCTAACTTCTTGATTCACAATTCCTCATGGCCTCAATCGAGGTATATCTTGCCATTTTAATGTGCTCCTGGACAAAATCTGTGTTTTATCTTTACTTGTTCTTTAAAGGAAAATCTGAAAAATCATTGATCATTCATCTTTCCTAGCAAGAATCAAGTAAAGAGGGGCAACAGAGGAAGAACAGAGGAGATAGCCTCGAGAGAGCCATGGGGAAATTTCTGGGTTTTCGAAGGGTGAGAGTCATGGATCTTTTTAGCAAGCTTTGAGTGATCGAGGAAACCAGCAGGTCAAAAAACAGAGGAAGGGGATTTTGGAAGCTGAAAGCCGAGAGCTGAAGTACGGTGGATTTCTGGAAAATAAAGGAGATTGCGAAGCCGAGAAGGGAGGAATGGGATTTTAGCAATTACACAAAAGAGACCGCGAAATCTACGAAACTTTCAAGGAAGAAACTGAGAGGTATTTTAGAGTTGTGGATATTTGGGGTGATGGGTTTTCTCCTTGTTCTTTAAAATCGGGGATGTGGAGTTATTTGAAAATTTTCTATTTGCTCAAAGGGTCGTTGGAGTGATTAATTTATGGTGTGTGCATTGAATTTTGATTTGGATGGTGATTCAATCATGTTACAATTCCAGGACTGTGTTAACTGGCTATTCTAATCTAGTTTGGGATTGTTGATTGATTTTTTATTTCGTGTTGTACTGGTATAGCCTGGATGGTTGATTTTAGTTAGGTTAGTTTAGCTTGAAAGATTGGCTTGGCTGCATATGCTAGTAGCAAACATTTCAAGGTTTAATTATGTGACAATGACCTTTTTTAAAGCTGTTATCAAGTCAGTTATGGCGGTTTAAAACGTCTTGTTGTTACTGGAAAATAGTAGTCAACAATAGAATAAGGGGGAGAGATTACAAAAAATGATCAAATAAAAACAGGAGACCAAGTGTTGGTTAAAGGTTAGCCAAAATAGCTAATTCAGGGTGGAATCTAAATCTAGTTTGACCGAATGAAAGATTGTGTTTTAATGAAAACTGATTTGACATCCCAGGATAGGGATCATGGGGATCAAACTGAGCAGGGATTTGAATTTTAATTGTTAAATTTACTTGATGATTATCATAGGCATTTGGAAGAAGATCCCGTGTATGAATTAAGCACAGTCTTGCACAGTCTGTTTGAGGGGATAGTTGATTGAGAGTTATCTTTATCTCTGTTTTAAATTTGATTCTAGGTTTGTGCTGAAATACTCTTGCAATCAGTAGGCTATGTTGGGTAAAGTTTACATTTTACCCTGCTGACAATTCATTTTAACACTTCCTGACCTAAAATTGTCAATGCCCCTAAATTTGATTTTATTCCCTAATGCTCCTGGAATGAAAGGACCTTGGGATTTAAAGTGTTCCTCTTCATCTTCTAATTGGTCTGACTTTGAAGGAAAATTTGGGGTGGGTTTTGTTTGAATTTGGCTTAAGGTTAGTGCTTAATTTCAAGTTTGCTTTGGATAGGTAATACATTTTGGTGTAGTAAGTTTAAGATAGGGTTAACTTTATCTAGTCCTTAAAATTCTTTTTGGGATCTTAATTCAAATCCATTGAATCTTAGTGGGTCCAAGGCCTACACCCCTGATTTCTAAAATTATTGGACACTAAATTGGGCTCTAAGGGACTAAACTCAGATTTTTTTTTTTATAGCAAAATGGCTTTAAAATGGCCCGTCTAAATCAATTGAGAAATAGGCCCAATGCAATTTCTTTGTTTAGAATAACAAAATTGACTTCCAAAAAGTCCATATTGTATGGCCAATTTTCAAAAAGGGACCCAAATTTTGTCTTTGAGGTATCTGTTTAACTTAGCATTAAAAGGAAATTTTTCGGGTTCATCTAACTAATAAACACAATTTCCATATACTATTTCAGCCTCACATTTAGTCTTTTAACCCTCTCATTTACCTAAATCCTTTGGTT
>JASKGM010008342.1:0-40395 GCA_034509205.1 Ceratonia siliqua | reverse complement strand
ACAATAAGTTAATTTAATACAATACTTTTGTATATTTATCTCTTCAACTTTTCTCTTGGTTATTTTACTTCTAGTTTATCTAGTTCATCGATTATATATATATAAGTGGTATATATATATATATATATATATTTTTTTTTTTTTAATTCTTATATTTTTTATTTTTTTATAGTTTTTATTTTAAAAAAAATAAGAAGAATTTAAGAAAAAATTCAAAAACAAGTTACAAATTTCAAAAAAAATATTAAAATACAATACTTAAAAAATGAAAAAATATGTAAAAAAATACAAAATTCAAAAACAATATAAATAAATTTTAAAAATATAATTAAAAAAGTAAAATATATATTGAATATAAATAAATAAAAATCTGTCCACTTATCTTGTCCAACACTAATCCCTGCTTTATTGTTTATTGTGCAGTCCTCGGCCCATTAGGCATCACGACTCCCAACGCCTCCTTCCTTCAACCACGCCTTTGAGGCTCATCGACCCAATGCCTCCTACTGGCTCTAATCGCAGGAGAGCTCTTACATGATTGCTGAGTTTCAAAACGCAGCATGCCAGTATTCAAAGTAAAGGGATATTAGGGTTTCACACAATCTCCAATTCGAAATCTCACTGAGCTCAGTGAAAGAGATGGGTAGAGCGGTAAAAGGCCCCAAATTTGCCGTCATGAAGAAGCTCGTCACCTCAAAGCAATCAAAAAGCGAGTTATTTTATGTTTATTACTTATAATCTTTGGTTTTTCTCTGCGCCCATTGCTTAGAGTTTCATAGTTACTTGGTATTCATGGTATATTATTATTATTTGGTTACAATTTGTATATTGTGTCATATTTAGCTATAAACAAGAGGTTTTAAACCCAAATAAGAAGGACCATAGCAAGGAAAAGCTACCGAGAAATGTGTAAGCCGCCATTTTGATTTTTTTCTTTCAATTCTAAATCTTCTAAGTGAATTTTTATTTTTGAAATATAATTTATAAACTGTGTTTTTAATTTTTGTAATTAAGCACAAATTATCCTTTGGCGCTCTTCTTTCAATAAAACACTCAATTGGGACCTCCCTATCAAGTTTTGGTGGATACCAGTTTCATCAATTTCTTCATCTAGAATAAAGTAAGTGTGCTTTGTTTGAATTTCATTTTATGATCTTTTTTTGGAGTCTGGTTTAATTTTAATGAATATATGCATATTATTCTACACGCTTGAATTTCCAGAGTGTAGTTTGGTCGAGTTTTTAGTATAAGGGGGCATAGGCCAAGACGCCAATTGAAGTAATTTCTTTTTATATGATAATGTTTCTGACTTTCTATTGATGATATGCGTACTATTTTTGTCTATCTTTTCCTCAAACAATTAAAATAATAGATCAAACATGATCTCTTTATTGACTTATTAAAATTATACAGTATTTTACTTTGTAACCTTAAAATTACTAGTACAGAGCAATCGTTTTTTTTTTCAAGTTTCTTTGTTGGTATGGTATTCACATGTAAACCTTAGTTTTTTGTTATGTAGTTGGACTTGGAGAAGGAGAAGGGAATGATGGACTGCTTATATGCAAAATGTGAGTTTGAAGCAGACAGTTACTTTTCTTGTCTTAATTTATTCAGTTAGTGAATTTCATATATATTAGCAGAGTGTTGGGTTCTTAGCTAGCTTGAGATATTATATTGTCTGTAATAGCCTTTTTCAGGAGGTCAAAGATTCTGTTAGTTGTTGCGCTTGTGAATAAAAATTTCCCTGTTTCTATTCTTACATGCATTCTATTGATACTTTGGTTTTTTAGGCACTCCTTCTATCACATTGTGTGATGGCAGAATTTGAGAAATTAGGCCAGAAATATTTTGTAACTCTCAGGTAGATGTTTTGTCTATTGCCTTTATATATCTGTATAAATTATTTGTTTGTTGGTTTATATTCTCATACATTTGGGTTGTACATGTAGAAGTTCAACATCAGTATTTGCATACCCTGCATATCCTTCTATTGCAGGTTTCTGTTGTGCTATTTGTAGTCAACTTTTGAGTAGGGAAAATATTAGATAATTCCTCGTGGTTTGGCTTAATATCACTTTGTCCCTTGCAATTTGGAAAGTTTCATTTTGTTCACACATGCTTGAGTTCTTAAGTACCTTAGTCGCCTGTCTCTTTCATAATGGAAAATGCATGAATAGCACGTGACTGTCTTCCTTGTTTGAAACCTAATTTTAGAAAAGAAAAAGACAGTGAATATCCCCTTAAGAGTTATGATTTGACCAATGATCCCTTATTGTTACAAAATAGAAAGATGGGGCTCCTAGTACTAATGGACTAAGCTGTAAGGAACAAAATGACAATTTTCACTCTGTGAAATAATGAAGGGCCAATCCACAGGGTTTCTCTAATTTTTTTTTTTTCTTTTAAATATTGCCACCATCCTCTTTCATCATGCAACTATTGGCCATTATATGGTTTCTCAGGCTAGTACTAACAAAATTTCATTAGCCCTTTTGTTCTATGGTTTAGGGTTTAGGGTTTGATCCATTAGTATTAGAAGCCCCATCTGTCTACGGTATTCTTGCTCAGTAAACTGATTTTATTAATTATTCATCTTTCTACATGACAGGATTGCAAAGGATCCTCGATTTGAAAGGATACCTTGTACTCATAAAGGCACCTATGCTGATGACTGCTTTGTTGAGAATTACTCAGGTGTGGTTTATTTGTAATCTCTTTAGTTTTTCTTTTAGAATTTTCTTGGAGCAAACTCTATTATTATAATTTCTTTCCTTCTAATGAAATTTCAAATTTCCTTTTTTATCTAAAAAAAGGCTTAATTACTGATATTTATTTATGTGCAGGTTGGATAAAGAAAAACCATATGTTTACTGTGTTTATTTCATGGATTAAGGAGCTTGCGAGGCTAAGAATACAAGTTGTAAAACTTGTTATTTCAAGCATATGAAACCTAATATTCATCTTATACAGAAATCAGGGTAGTCGAATGTCAGCAGAAGTCTGGGTTTTCTCATTATTTTAGTTTCCATTTGTCTTGGGGCTTGGGGGGAGGGTATGCGTTTGGTACCTTTTATTGATTGTATTTATCAAGCCAAGAGCTTTCTATGAAGATAATAAATTCCATGGGTACTTAAATCCATGCCAGTTGGTTGTGATGTAATTATGTTCGTATTATTAAGTGACTGGCATGTGTTAAGACTCTTAATTGACTTTGGTGTTCTTGATCAGTAAACTGATTTCCACCACTACGTTTGAGAAGGAATTTGAATCCATAGGATATTGGGATGTTTATGCTAATGGGGATACTTGTCCTCTCTTGCACGTTGCTGTAACTTTGCAACTTCAAAAATTTGCAGTGCAATTTTTCTGAATTTTGAATTCCTGGCTAGTGGCTTATCTAAATGGATATTGTTGAGTATTACTTACTTCATTCTATTTCTTTGTGTCCTATGTTTCATTTATGAACTATTGAACTTAACAATCCAGATTCCAGGCTTTAACAATGTAAATTCATTCAAATGAGTAGTTATATTAGAAACTAGAGTAACAAAGGGTGGCAGGGCAGATGCATCTGCATCTTATTTCATTGTTCTTTCCATTCTATTTACACAAACTGTTTTGTTGGAAGCAGCATAAGTGCTACATTGTTGCAACATGCGATCGAGACTTGAAGCAAAGGATCCGAAAGGTAAAGTGAATAATTATTTTCCTGTCATCTGTTGTTGACATTGGAGCTTGATGCATGAACTTGGTTTTGATTTGCAGGTTCCTGGTGTGCCAATAATGTACACCACCCAACACAGGTACTCAATTGAGCAATTGCCTGAGGCAACAATTGGTGGAGGTAAATATATAATATCTCTATTCATATATATATATATATATAACTTGTTAACTGATGAGGAAACCTTTTTAAGTTTCTAATGTTGAATGAACTTTGCTTGTTACTTGACCAGCTAACCCTGTATTCAAAACTTGTTTGATAAATGAGATAAGCATATCTTCATAAAGTTTGGTCACAAGCTTTTTTAATATACTTTAGCCTTACATTTAGCCTTTAACAAATTTTTTATTATCAATTTATTTTCTGTAAGTTACAATATGATATAAACCTAAGTCATACCATATTTTTTCTTCTACAAAGTTACTCAATAATTTGGAAGATATGAAGCTTTATTGGCATTGTACATAATCTTGGTCAAGTATGAATTTCCTTTATATGAAAATTTGCAATTTTCACAGCTTAATTGGTCAAATCTTAAAGAGAGTGAAGCATCAGACTTGAGCTGATTTGAGCTCAAGTCTAGCTATAATTAAGAAAAAGAAGTTTTTGCTTCATGTAATTGAACTGAGTTTAGTTCATTATCCCTTCCAAATGAATATAACTTTCTTTAGTAGTTAATAATAAAGTTTCTGATTATCAAGTCATGAATGGAAAAGAATCATTAATCAAATTAGCAATTCCGGACTCTTTTACACATATTCTTCATGTATCTGTCGATTTTTGTAACATCTTTTCTTCTGCTTAACTGACTCACTTCTGTGGCATTCAATGCAGCTCCAAGAATTTGATGCTGCTGGTTGATGTTAGATCCTTTACAGATGATTAAAGTTAGGCTCCATAGAATTCTGATGGAAACTTGATGCTGAACAGTGAGAAACTCTTCAATGCTTGATACTTGAAATCCCCCTCGTTTATAGTACTAGTTCTGATACTCGGAGAAGTCTCCCTGTGTTACTTCTGGTTTTGGTTCTGTCAAATTTTGTTTCCTTATGGAACTTAGTACCAGTAGTAGTTAATATATAGATGTCTAGCTGGACCTTTTATTGTGTTTCCACTCTTCGTTAACCTTCTTACTGGCCATTTGGATCTGCTTTTTCCCTGGAAAAAGCGGATTATTTTTAAAAAAATAAGTGCTTTTCTGAAAATCAGGTGTTTGGATGGGAATTTTTTAAAAGTGCTTTTTTTAAAAAAAAGCAAAAAAACTGATTATTTTAGAAGCTAAGATTTGAAGCTTAAAAAATAATCTGGTCTAACAGAGGAAAGAGAAAATTTTTTAAACACATATACCCCTAAAAGATTTTATAAATTTTCTTAAAAGTACTTTTATATGTCATTTTTAATAATTTTACATGCTTAAAACTACTTTTATATTTTTATATCCAAACGCAAGATATCTACTTTTTTCAGTAAAATTACTTCTGCGTAATTACATTCAAACACCAAATACGTACTTTTTTAAAAAAAATTACTTCTATTTAAAGCATCTGCTCAAAAGCAAAAGCCCATCCAAACACCCCCTTATATTGGTTGTAACCTATAAATGTTTTGCATCACTTTTGTTAGTGTTGAATGCCATTCTACTCGAATCTATTATGATGGGCAACCTTGGAGGGCCTAAAAATGTGACCATGTTAATCACTTAATGACATCATTATGGTAGGTAAGAAAGAAACTAGCTAATAGAAAGAGATGAACCATAAGCTACAGTATACACAAATGGATGAACATTAGGGTTCTCTTCGAGAAACCTCTATAAACTCCACAATAAAATTCAAGCTGTAGTCCCAGCATAAGGACTTCAAAATATAAACTACAAGAAGCACACAGTTTTCCTAGTAAGGACCCTTGTGTGCATGACCACTTCACAAATAACTAACAGTAACAGTAACAGCAACTAAAACACAATAGAACATAAATAGATAGCACTTAACATATCGAAATAAAAACATAACAGAAGTAACATAAGACCAAACATAGACATGTTAAGGGCAACCTTGCATTAACTTTCCTCTTCTCAGACGTGAGCTATGTGTGAATCAAACACGCAATGATACTCTTCGTACATCTCTGGCTTAGAGTTCTTCAGGTCTTCTTATGTGATCCAAGTACATTCAGTAGCTGGTTTGCCCAGCCATTTCACCAAAAAACTACGATAAGGAATTGCGAGACTACTTCTTTGACATCCAATATATCCTCAATGACTTCCATTTGATCAGGTGGTAGTGAAATAAATTGTTCATTGGGTCATGTTATTTCTCCCTCAAAACCTTCAAAAGGAAATAAGTCAACAACATTGAATATTGGGTTGGTTTGTAGTGTGGGAGGTAATTCAATCCAAAAAGCATTTTAACTGATCTTTTTGGACACTTTGCAAGGCCTAAATTTCTTGGATTTCAGTTTGTGATATGTGCCTTAGGGAAACATTTCCTTCCTCAAATGAACTAAATCCATGTTTCCTTTAAATTATTGAACTATGCGATGTTTATTAGCATTGTTGGCATAGGTTGTATTGCTGGCTTTCAAGCATTTAGTGATAAGACTCATCATAGCACTAAATCCTTTAATAAACCTCCTTTAGAATGATGCCAATCCATGAAAACTTCATATCTCCCTGATGGTTTTTGGCTCGGGCCAATCTGTTATGGCTGTGACCTTCTCTAGGTCAGGTTTAAGTCCCCCAGCCGAGATAATAAACCCCAAGAAAATGACTTCCTCGCATAAAATGGCACTTTTCTTTAAGTTGATGAGTAATCTCTCATGTTGAAGGGTCTCTAGCATTGTGTGGAGGTGGATCAAGTGTTCCTTCTCTAACTTGCTAGAAACTAGTATGTCATTGAAATATACAACAACAAAAGAATGAAGGAAAGGTTTCAATACCTTAGTCATCACTCTAATGAACGTGCTAGGTGCATTAGAGAGGCCAAAAGGAACCACTAACCACTCATATAGCCTATTAAGAGTCTTAAACGCCGTCTTCCATTCATCCCCATATGTTAGGCTAATTTGATGATACCTACTTCTTAAATCGATCTTAGAAAAGACCTTAGCCCTTGTCAACTAATCTAGCATCTCTTCCAAATGGGGAATGGAAAAGTGATACTTGATTGTAATCTTGTTGATGGCTCGGCTATCCACGCACATCCTCCATGACCTATCTTCTTTTGGGGTGAAAAGTGTGTGGCATGCACACAAGCTCTTACTTTCTCTGATGAACCCTTTGGACAACAATCCCTCAACTTGTTTTTACATCTCTTCTCTTTACAATGGTGGCATTTGATATGTTGGCAGATTTGGCAGTATAGCTCCTGGATTTAAATCAATTGCGTGCTGGATATTTCTTTTGGCTAGTAACCTGGGGGGTAGTTGATCTCCTATCAATGTGGGAAATTCTTCTAATAAATGTTGGACTTCAAGGGGTATTCAACCCACTTCTCTGGCTATTTTACTTACCCTATTGATCAATAGGTGTACAACCCCTCCTAGCTGGTTGCACCTTTCAAAGTTGTTTACAGAAATTATGGCAACATTTTTGTCACTGTTGGTGTAACTTGAACCCTCTTCTCCATCTTCCTTCATAAGACGTAGTGTGTATATTTCGTGGTTTTGGTAGAATGAATATGTATCTAGTTTGGCACGATGCTCTACGTTATTGTCAAATAGCCACGATCTTCCTAATAAAATGTGCCTTACATTCATGGGTACAATATCACACAATGATTCATCTACTAGTTGATCACCCAAGTTGTATTGTACTAGGCACTTAGTTGTAATAGGCATTTCACCTCTTTTTTTAGTGAACATATCTTGTATGGTTGTGGGTATTTTTCTATTGTTAATCCCAACCTCTCCAATGCTTCTTTTGATATTACATTTTCCATATTCCCTCTATCAATAATAAGATTGCATACATTCCCTTTACACCTCACCTGAGTTTTAATAAGCTCCTCCTCTTCCAATCCTCTTTAATTTCAGCTGTGGTGTTTGTCATAATCCTTCGAATGACTAAGGATTTTCCTTTTATCGGGTACACTTTAATTTCTTCTTGGGTCACTGGGTAATCATCACAAATAGGGTCTTCTAACTCTTCATCCACCAAATTAATCCTTCGCTGTGGGCAAAGGCGTGAAGGATGGCCTCTCTCCCCACATGAATAACACTTAATCTAGGAGCAACCATCTAGTTTCAATGGTCTTGTTTTAAAACTACCCAATACCCTTGATTCACTCATTTTCCTCTATCATATGTGTGGCTACTCTCATTACAATTTTTTTTCGCCTAACTGTTCATTTGATCATTACTCTAAGAAATGTTGCTCTCCTTACTATACATTTTCTTCTTGAATCCTTGCCTTGATACACGCTCTTAGCTACTCAAGCAAACTGCTTGGCATTGTCCAAATTATAAAGTTTTGTTACTCCCATTTCATCCCTTAGGTTGGGGTGTAGTATAACTAAATATCTAGACGTCATCTGCTTATTTGTTTCATTCAATCCCACCCTAAATGACAAGTTGTCAAAGGTAGACTAATACTCATCTACTAGCTTGTCATATTGCTTCAAAGAGTGGTATTTCTCATACATATCCATTGCATAGTCAACAGGTAAGAATTGTTTTCCCAACTTGGTTTTCATGTGCTCCCAGGAACTAATCTTGGTTTTACCTTGTCTGGCTTCTTGTTCTTTAATTCTCCTCCACCATTGTAGAATTACAGACTTGAGCTTCATCTTGACAAATAAAATTCCTTTCCTCCTACATGCGCTTTCATTCAAAATAATTATCTACACCAGCCTCCTAGTCTAGATAATATTCAGCATGCATATTTCCTTGGAAGTCTGCAACTTCGATCTTGACTTCTCTGCCATTCAAATCAAGTGTGCGGACTATCCTATCTTCCAACCTATTTTGGTCAACTTGTTGGCCTTGCCCAGCATTGTGGAATGGATTTTCCATGTCTGGAATCAAACTCCCCCCCTGAACTGGTCTTGGGCACCTCTGAGTCGTCTCAGTCACCTACTATCGAATGGGTCCTCGCAGGAATCCCAACTCTTGCATCTACATGCCCTTGACAATCCAATGCCTGCACTGCATGAGACAAGTCCTCCAGTTATCTCCTCATTTTAGCCATCTCGATCAATTGCTCCCCATTTCCTCTTCCTCCTCTACCTCGCACACTCCCAGCCATTTGTGAGCTCTGATACCACTGACGTTGGGATGGTAGGTAACAAAGAAACTAGCTAACATTAAGAGATGAACAAAAAGCTACAGAAGACACAAAGGGATGAACAATGGGGTTCTCTTCGAGAAACCTCTATAAACTCCACAATAAAATTCGAGCTATCATCTCAGCACAAGGATTTCATAATATAAACTATAAAAAGCACAAAGTTGCCCTAGTAAGGACCCATGTGTGCCTCACATGACCACTTAACATATAACTATTAGTAACTGCAACTAAAACACAATACAACATAAATATACAGCACTTAACAGATGGAAATAAAAACATAACAGAAGTAACATAAAACCATACATAGACATAACAGGGCAGCCCTACATCACTTAAACTGGTAACTTGTTTTGTAGAAAAGACTTAGTATCTTGTCAAGTGTTGTTTGGTTAGTAGACAGTTAATTGCCTTAAGAGGTGTGAAATTTAATTTCTTTTTTAATGTCTTGGATAATTTTATGATTGTGCCTATGAATGAATGATATTGACCGAAAATATTGAATTTCATAAGGAATGGGAATACAATACTTTTAGAAGTACCTAATGAAATTCTCTTTTATTTTTGTTGTTCACCCGAAAATATATTCAAGCCTTTAGTTCCATTCCTTGTGAACAGCTCACTTCAACCATCAAAACTCAACCTCACGATTTCTAGGCCAAGACCTTAATCTAATAATAAAATATAAAGCCATGTGAAAGTTGTTTGCATTTTCCTAAGCTCTATGTAAATAGAAGTTTGACCATGATATAGCCGAGAAAGAGGTCTCCATCGGTCAACATCAAAGTTTATTTAAATATGCAACTCCTGCATTTGTAAGTGCATACAAATGCATAGGTTGGTACAACTATTTTAAGTAAGTAGCCAAACTCACTCAAGTTACTTGTAGACTTCTACATAACTAGAAATACAGAGGAAATAAGAAAATGATAACATGAGGCCTGTTAGAGGACAATCTAAAAGAAATACTTAAAGTAAACTTGGTATATAAAAATTTGTCTTTAATAGTCTAAAGCAATAAATGAATATGTAAATGTGTTAGATATATTTTTCAGTAAAATTTGTCTTTAATATGTTTATATATTTATTCATAATTTGCTTAATTTATCTACTTTTTAACATACCGGAACTAAGAAGTTCCCCACAATCAAATATGACTCAGATCCTTGGAAGTCATTAGCAGGAGAGGATGCATCCTCCTCCTACGTTGTTGAACATTCCCAGGGTTGAGAACAATATCCGTCTTTTGGATCATAAAAAAGCAAATAACCAGTTAACAGAAAGCCAGGCATAATGCGTGGGACTAACCCAGAGAATCTGGTAGCAACAATGACACCAATGAAACCATAGAGATCGAATCCAACACCACTTTGAAAGTGCCAAAGTCAAGCTGAAGACAAAGACCCAAGAAGGAAAGCCTATGCCTAGTCCAAGAAACTAAGCAATAAGCAAGTTAGCTAGAATGGCAATCCATGTTATGATGGGAAATGCTTGAGACCATTTTCTACAGGATATTTCACTTGAAGGAAGCCATGAGTATAGGAATAACAAAAGCAAGAATGGTCTGTGGTTTAGTAATGGTTTCTTTGCATATTATTAGCACATGGGTGATGAACATGTTTTGATTTCTGGCATAATCAATCCTTGTCATCCTTACAGGATCATCAACCATGGAATAGAAACTTAGAAACATTATCATGCAAAAAGAAATTACTTCAATTGGCATCTTGGCCTAGGCCTCCATGTACTAAAACCTTGACCAAATTGCAATTTGGAAATTTAACCGTGTAGAACAATATGTATATGTTCATTAAAATTAAACCAGACTCCAAAAAAAGATCATACAATGATAGTCAAACAAAGCACGTTCACTTTATTCTGAATGGAGAAATTGAAGAAGTTGGTATCCACCAAAACACGAAACGGAGGTTCCAATTGAGTGTTGTATTGAAAGAAGAGCACCGAAGGATAATTGGGATTACTTACACAAATTAAAAACACAGATTATCAAAAAGATTTAAAATATAAAAACTCAATTAGAAGATTTAGAATTGTAAAAAACAAAAGTAAGAATGGCGGCTTACACATTTCTAGGTAAGGTCCTTCTTATTTGGGTTTAAAACCTCTTGTTTATAGCTAAATTTGAAACAATATACAAATTATAAATAAATAATAACAATATACCGTGAATAAAAAGTAACTATGAAACTTTAAGCAATTGGCACAAAGAAAACCAAAGATAACAAGTAATAAAGATAAAATAACTCACTTTTTGATTACTTTGGCCGCGACGAGCTTCTTCATGACCGTAAATTTGGGGATTTCTTTGCTTTACCCATACCTGAGACTGAGCTCAATGACATTTCAAATGGGAAATTGTGTGAAACCCTAAAATCCCTTTACTTTGAATATTGAAACACTGCGTTTTGAAACTCAATAGTTATGTAAGAGCTCACCTGCGAGCCGTTCAGAGTCGTGATGCCCAATGGACTGAGGATCATGCAATAGAGGAGAGCCTAGTGTACAAAATAAGCCTAAATCATCTGTAACTAGGCCTCAACTAAAGAAGGTAACCCAACATAAAAACCCAAACTTTTCCAAGTCTCCTGTGAAAGAATAAATAAAAAGACTTTATCTTACCCAAATTTACTCCACCTAATTAAGGATGACAATTTTCACTATTTGTAGGATGGTATGTATATTTTTAGAAATTGTAAATAACTTTTAAAAATTTTACATGATTTATATATAATTTTACAAATTTGGAGAGTTGTAACGGAGAGTAAAAAAGGCCTTCCGTCCTTGTCCCGCCTTGTTTATTGTGGCTAAATAGCCTAAACTTAACATTAAAAAATAGTAAAATTAATCAGCACTAGGAAGGAAGAATCTAATCAATCAGCACCACTATCATTAACTTAAGTTTTTCAAGGTCAATATATGATAATCTAATTAATCAGTACCACCCACAACCTGCATTCAACTCATTATATCAACAAGATCTATATACTTAATTATAATCTTCTTACATGATGGATGTTCTTTAACTCTTTATTAGAGCTGGAATTTATTTACTCACCATAAAAAGGCAAGTTTAAACTACTCCAACGCTATCCTTGATTTTTGCACTATACCCAGTTTGCTTATCAAAATAACTATTCCAAAGCATAACACCTCTATAATTCCGATATTTCTTCACAAAATCCAAAACTTTACTTATCAGATCTTCTAGTTTCACATACCCACTTCTAGCTGCTTTTTTTAAGTCAAAAGCAGGAAGCCCAACTAAGAAATTTCATGCTTTAATAGACGAAGTTTCTTGCTTTGGAGGTGACGAGCTTCTTCATGAAAATAAATTTAGGGCCTTTTTTCACTTTACCCATGTCTTTGACTGAGCTCAGTGAGATTTTGAAGTAGAGATTACCTAAAATCCCTTTACTTCGAGTACTAACACTCTACTTTTTGAAATTCAGTAGTTATGTATGAGCTTTCCTGTAATTGGAGCAAGTAGGAGATGCTGGGTTAGTGAATCTCATAGGAGAGGTTGAAGGAAAGAGGCGTTGAGAGTCGAGATGCCTAATAGACCGAGGACTATGCACAATAGAGGAGGGCTTAGTGTTGTACAAGATAAGTCGAATCTGTAAGTGGGCCTCAACTGAAGAAGGTAACCCAAAATAAAAATCCAAACTTTTCCAAGTCCCTTATGAAAAGAATAAATAAAAAGAGCTAATCTTACCTAAATTTACCCCACCTAATTAGCAATGACAATTTTCACTATTCATGGATAGTATGGAGAGAATTTATGTTCTGTGTGGACAAAGGTGAGTGTAACCTCAGTCTCCATATATTATACCAAACTCAAGGCACTTTGGGATGAAATGCAAGCAATCTTCCCTATGCCAAAGTGCACCTACAATGGAGGCACGTGTAATATCCAAAAGCCGTTGGTTTAGAGAGTTGAGTAAGAACTCTAAGTTTCTCATGGGGCTAGATGAAGTTTTTGGAAATGTGAAAACCTAAATACTTAGCACTAAACCAGCATTGGAGCAAGGGAACGCCTACCACCTCATCTTTAAAGACGAACAACATTGGTAGATTTCTTCTACTAGGAGGGCGAGCATGGAAGCTACAACCTCCCAAGTTCAAAGCAAACCTAATGACAAGGCTATGAAATACGACAAGCCCAAATGCAAGCATTGCCAAAGGCTAGGCCATACTGAAGATAAATGCTTTGAGTGGGTTGGTTACCCTCCTAAAGAATAAGCAAGAGACAATTAGGAAGGAGAAATCCTCACCCACAAATGAAGTAGGACCCATTCTGATTTTAACCCAATTGCAATATAGCCAACTACTGCATGCCTAAGGAGAGAAATTGAGAACCTCAAACAAGATGGCTAGTCATCTACACCGATTGCAAATATGGTGGGTAAGCTTATTTTTGGAACACCATGGCTAATAGATACCGGTGCCACCAGTGAGAATTCCCAATGGTGATAGTGTACCCATTAAAAGCATTGGCAAAATCTGTCTTCCTAATGGAACGAGGATCTCACATGTTTTCAATAAACTGTACTTCAAGTCTAACCTGTTGTTTGCAAGTAAACTGACCAAAGAATTTGATTGTACAGTTATTTTTTTTGCAAATGTTTGCTTGATGCAAGACTCAAATTCGACAATCCTGATTGGTCTGGGTAGGCAATGCAATTGCTCATACTATTTGGAGCCTGTGAGAGGAGGGAGCACAACAATGACAGTAAGTAAGAATGTAGGATAAAAAAATTTGGCACAAAAGACTAGGTCATGCGTCAAGGGCCAAATTTCAGTAAATTCAATTTGTCTCTAGTAATGTTAACGATGATAATGTTTCTTTTTCTAACTCATGTATGAGAGCTATACAGATAAGACTACCATTTCTTGCTAGCTCAATCAAATTTATTGACTGTTTTGAATTAATTCACTATAATATTTAAGGACCCTACAAAACTGCTGCTTTGTCTAGAGCCCATTATTTTCTTTTTATTATAGAAGACTATAGCAAGGGTGTTTGGGTATATTTGGTGAAACATAAGTCTAAGGTGGGCCACTGTTTACTCATATTCTGTAATATGGTGGCAACTCAGTTTGGAAAAAGACTAAAACAAATTAGAACATACAATAGCATTGAGTTTTAATTAAATAGTTTGCTTGGGTATTATGAAAAGCATGGAATATTGCTGCAAACTACATGCACTTACCACCAAACAAAATGGGGTGGTCGAAAGAAAACACAGTATTTAAGATTTCAAGTTAAGTTTCCATTAAAATTTTGGAGAGAGCGTGTTTTGACTGCTACTTATCGTATAAGCAAATTTCCATCAAAGAATATCATGAATAAAACTCCACATGAGCTTTTATTGGGCAAAGGCCAACATATGATCACTTAAACATTTTTGGGTGTTTGGCTTACGCATATGATAATGGCAAAGGGAGAGACAAGTTTAATGAAAGGAAGGGGAGGTCTTGTTTTTTTGTAGGATACCCAATTAGACAAAAGGGCTACAAGGTGTATGATCTTCAAAAGTACACCATTTATACATCTAGAGATGTGACCTTTTTTGAACATGCATTTCCTCTCAAACAAGGCAATTATGATTTTTCTTCTATTAGTTCTTTGAAACAACAGGTGCATCATGGTCAATCTCATTAGGATGAAGAACGCAACCTAACATTCTCACTTGAAGGAATAGGCAAATAAGAGTACAATGGACCGAAACACAATGGAAACCTAAGTCTAAATACGGGTGTGGCTAATGGTGACACTAACGCGGGTCTAGGTCTAACACGCCCCTTTCATACCAGCATTGGGTTGAGCTGCCAATGAACTCACCACTTAAGAGTTCGGACTAGAGGAGTCGGTCGAGTCCCATAGACACGCCTTTTATGTGACAACCTTAGGTCAAGCCACCACACCAATAGATTCCAGACATTAATTAGCAAGTTGAGTGTTACAGGTCTTCACACACCACTTGAGGGGGAATAAAGGAAATAAATAAACAAACTTGGTTATTTTATTTCACAAACAGACCAATGCTAGGCCCCATTTCAATACTCCTTGTAACATCTCTTAACACACTAGTCATTACCAAATTTGAAGCACCTTGAACATAGCAGCCTGATCGATATTGAGGGTGTCTGGTCCTAGCTACCTATTATCACCACGTTTGTTAAGCGTTTGGTAGAAGGAAGCATATATCTCAATTTCATTCCATTTTTGTCTTTGTATTAGTTGACTATTGTAAAGTAGAAGAAAGTAGACATTTTCCTTTTTCATAAAATACTCTGTTATGGCCTATTTTCTTTATCTTTTTTCTCTGTAAACATAGGCATAGCTTATGTATGTTGTACCAAGCTTTCTTCGTTGAATAGAATATGTAGAACAATGATTTTCATCAGAGAAGTAAAAGAGGAAGTAAAAAAGTATTGAGAAACAATACTGAATGAGGAAGTGACATTGCCAATAAGTTATAAGGAAATATGTGAAGCCACAACCAGAAGAGGAGGAACTTTCAAAGACAACAAAAATGTCATGACATCATTTGATTAAAAATAGATTTTGATTGAAAATTCTTATCTTCTTTTGTAACTTGAGTTTGTTCATTTTTCTTCCTTACAAAAATGTCATTTTCATTAAAAAAAAAAATGAAATCAGTTAGGGGTTTTGTATGCAAGAAACTTCATCCATCTAGGCATTGATGTTGATAAATAAGTAATATGTAAAGTAGTTTACATTCTTTCTCTTTGTTTGTTGTTCTGTAATTCCATTCTTTGAGACTGGTAGTTTCTTTTAGGGAAAAGTAAGGGAAGATATAAGTTTTGGTAGCACGTATGATCTAATTGAAGTTAACTGGTGATTACATATTCATGTTTTAAGCTCCATGCTCAGAATAACATTGGTATTCAAATATTTCATGTGACAATTACAAAAGTCAAATGTACCAAGAGAGGGGGAATGGTGTATTCAAAATTTACAATTTAAACAAAAGTATTAGTCTTTTAAATAATTGTTTTTACAGATATTGATCAAAGGACTAGAAAAGGAGTTTCAAGTAATACAAAGTTAGAACACTTGTTGAAGTTTTTGATAATTGAAAGTTTTCAGTACCTTGAGAATTTTTTTAGTGAGCTTCTCAAATAAGAACAATCTTAAACTAGCAAAAAGAGATGAGAGAAAAATCAAAACACAAGGATTTATATTGGTTCAGCCCTTAAAGAATATGCCTACATCCAGGCCCTTAACTCCCAAGGGATTTTTCAATATTCAATCACCAAGATACAAAGTTAGTTTTAATTGCTCACTAGTAACAAATGATTTCTCATGCTCACCACAAATAGGTTGTCTTTAACCATGCTCACCATCAATGTTTACAAGTGGTATCACCCTTGCACCACTCACAAAATCTTAGAATAAGTAATAGATAAAGGATTTTTGCTTTCCCATAGGGTACAAGTAAACAAATAAGCACACTCTAGTTTCTTTTTACAATAACTTCTCAGAAAGAAAGAGAAAACTGGATGAACACAGAATGTATGACAAATAAGAGCTCACAAAATACTTGTTGCTTCTTTAATATTAGATGCCATCAATTGCTTCAGACTTTTCCTTTTAAACTTGCTTCAAAAATTAGCTGTTAAAAGATGGTTGTTGCTCCTTGATTTTCTGCTGCAATACTTCAGACTTTTCATCTTCTAGCTTGTGTAGGGATTTTCCTTGATTCTAGCTTTGATCTTTGTGCCATAATTACAAGAAAAAATTTCAAAATCTTTTCTCGACTACAGAGTAGGAGAGTTTCCTTCTTTGTTGATATACTATCTCTGCCCTTAATGTTGTTGTAGACTAGGAGGATATTTGTTAAGTTTGCATTACTTTTCTTTCCTTCCCAAGGTGAGTTTACTTGTTGTAGACCTCTTCCTTCCCCTTTTCTCACGCGAGTTGACTTTGTATTTAATAAGGGTAGGTTGTCACTTTACTCCATCTTTTTTGTCTTTTCTTTCTTGAATGACTCACTTTATGCATTTCCTCATATTCTTTCCTTGCTTCCTTTTATTCAGACATTAGGATTTCACAATTCCTTGAATGCCTTTCAATTTTTTTTTTTTTATTTTCACCGTCAACCACAAATAACTTTGTTAGTGTATCATTCATTAGTTAATAGAATATTTGTATTTTTGGGAAGACATCATTTAAAACTAATTTGAGAATTATAGAGTGAAACCATATGACTTAACAGTCTCTCCATTTTTTATTATGTCAAACCAAAGACGAACTCTATAAGATAATTGGAGTCATGCTTCTATTCTCTAGGAGTTTTCAAATTTGTTACTCTTGATTCTTCTTATTCTCCTTAATGCAAATCTTTTTCTTCCATAACTTTGATTTTCAGCACTTTCTCCATTGCTGCATATTTCAATTTGATCGTTGCTGTCCAGTACTTCTTCATCTCTGTCAATGGCTATACTTTTACTCAAGGAAGGGTTGGACTCCTCAAAAATCAAATATATTGACTTTTCTATTACTAAAGTTCTTTTGTTGTAGACTCTATAAGCTCTACTATTAGTGGAATAACTAAGAAAAATACACTTATCAACCCCTGCATTAAAATTTCCTAAATTATCTTTTCCATTATTATGAATGTAGCATTTGCAACCAAAGGCATGAAAGTACCCAACACTATGTTTTCTACCTTTCCATAGTTCATAAGGATTTTTTCTACTGATTGGACTAATAAGACAAACAATTCAAAATATAGCATGAGGTATTTATAGCTTCAGTCCAAAAATATTTTGGAAGAGAATTCTCACAAAATATGGTTCTAGCCATATTAAGTAAAGTCCTATTTTTTTCTTTTTACCACACCGTTTTGTTGTCGAGTTCTAAGACAAGAGAAATCGCGAGAAATTCCATAACTACTAAAAAAAAGTTTTCAAAATCTTTGTTTTGAAATTCCATTGTCACTTTGGTTTTTTGAAATATAAGACCTGATGTGAACCATAAGGGGTATCAAATTAATCCTTGCTAGTAAAATATCACTTTTGAATATAGTAATGAGCATGGGTGTTTCCTGCAGAGGATTGATTCTAATTAATAAGTTACTTATTTTAACTACTATAAATTAACTACTAAATAGATAAATGGGGTTTGTGAATGATTAACTAAGCGAACAACACTCCAAAGGAAAACTTAAAATTGTAAAACACAAAGTAAACTATCTCTAAAGATAATGACGATAAAACTGGTTAAAGGTTCATTCTCCACCACTGGACATTAACAATGATCATGATACTAATATTATTCCCAACTCCCTATTTAAACCACCAACCAAAGTAAATAGCAACAAGCTCTATTATCCCAATCTTTTCTTAGTTTGTCATTAAATAGAAATGGTGCTCTCTAGATTTAATTTAACAAAGGAATAAGATGAGAAAGATAGGTTGGTTTAAGCAATAAACACACAAGCTCATATTATTTAACTTAGGTTCTGTTCCACATCATAATTAACAAAAATTTGACCATAATCACTTATTACAAATTGTCACTCATGAATAAGAGAATAAGATAATTACGAATCAGATTCCCTACTTTAGCATTAAATGATTATCAAGGTTCATTCAGTTGGCCACCCCAAACAAATCAAGATAACAATCATAAGCAAAGATCATAGAAGAACATAGGGCTTTGAATTCACCCTCAACCAAATGGGAATGTAGCCTAGCACATTCAAAAAATCCATAACAACAAGAGGGATTTAAGAGAATGAAAGAAAGTAGAAAGATATGAGTGGCAAAAACTCTTTGAAGATTTCTACACAGACAATCTTCTCTAAATCCAATACTTGAAGTTCTTCTCCTTTTCTTCTCTTATCTTATCTTGTTTCTATCTATTTTTTTATGTCCAAAGCTTGCTATTTTGATATAGGTTACTGGTTTTTAAAGAACCTTCACGCATAGGCACTGCAACTTCCATTGGGCATCGCAACACCCATATCTTGGGTTGGTGTTGGAAAATTACTTATATAGGCACTGTAACCTCCATTGTTAGGCGTTGCAGTGCCCTCTTTGCTTGAATTTGGCCTATGCTAGTTCTTTTGTCCCAATGTTACAACATTTCTTCCAAATACTAGTCTAAACTCATGCATTTGCTCTCAAACTGGGTTTTTGCTTCCAAAACACTTGAAAAATGTAAAACACTAAAATAAACTCAAGAAATTCATGGAACTAAGTAAATAAACATGAGAGAATTCAACATCAAATTATATGAAATTAATCACTTATCAAATTCTTCTACACTTAACCTTTGCTCGTTGATGAGAGAATTTATTCCACACATTTACTTAGTCTTGATTACTTTATTTTAGAGTGTTTTATATGTCTTTAGCCCTTTTTGCCGAGAATTTTAGGTGGCTTTTACATATGCTTAATCCTTAGGAATTCTTGATATTTACCAAGCGTTGAATTGTGGTTTTAGGTTGAAATGCCCATATTTGAAGAAGCATAATATAGGTTCGGCTTAGTGATGAAATTCATGTTGAGTTGGTCAAGCAACCTCGAGCACTGTCTGGTGTTTGAGTCATAAATGAAGATACAAACCTCGATTCTATTTGTTATTTGGCTTGTTACAAAGGGCTGCAGATTTTGAAACCCAGTTCTTTCGTTTTTAAGTCTAAATATAGCAAATACTAAAGTGGCAGCAGTCTAGAACCACATTTTTAGCCCAGACCTTGTGTCGATGTTTAACCTGTAGGTGAAGTTTTAGAAGTCCAAATTGAGCAACCTCATGTGCTTTGGAAAGATACAAAAAATCTCTATAACTTACAGGAAAGGACTAAACTCCAAAAAATGACATTTTGATGCTTTAAATAACCAAGCCAGTGGCTTGAGAGCCTAGTCGCCTAATACCTAGCACCTAAAAGCACTATTTCAGAGCCAAGACTCAAGAACTTAGAGCCTAGGCACCCATGACCTAGTCCCTAGACACTTACTAAGTCAGAATCATTAGCGCCTAACCACCCATGCCCCAGAGCCTAAGCACTGCAGCTATTTTTTAGGGGGTTTCACTTACACCCTTCAGCCTAAGCACTTGCGGAGCTAAGTCACTTTAAATGGCTTGAAAATAATCAAAAACGGAACCTTTTGACTTAGAGAGAATAGAGTCTAAATCTGTAACTGAAGAAAAGAACAATATGGAGGAACTTTAGAATAGGAGAAGCTAAGAGAAAGAAACTATCAACTTCATTGATCTAATTCTCTCATTATTTTCTTCATCTTGTTTCTTATTTTTTATGTTGATTTTATCTTGAACATGAATTTTTCAACTCGAGTGATGGAGTATATCCTTTTTACTGTATTACAATTCAGAACCCACTTATAATTTGGAATTGATTTGATTTCAATAAACTACATATTTTTATGTTCAATTACTTCTTCTATTCTGTGATCAGTGCATCTAATTTACTGGCCATAGATTATATTGATCTAGGGAACCTTAGGTACCTTGGAAAAGGATTTAGAGTTTTGCCATGAATATTGGGATGTGTGATCATTTAGCAAAAGCAGTGAGTTTGTACCGGATAGGAATATACTTGTACAACACATACAATCATTAATTAAGGAATTGAACTTAATGAATCCCTATATTAGAGATTTCTCATAGGAATATAGGGTAATTCTAATTAGAGGTATTTCCATTTATTCTTGGGAGAAATACTTCGATAATTAAGAACCCTTGACTAGTAATTAAGATAATTAACTACATTTGTTAGGGAGAGAATTAAGCTTGATGAAGTGTGGGAAAAAATTGTAGTCCTAGGCTTTACAGAATTAGAAATCTTTCATCTTTAGTCAATTGCTATCCTTTCATTAGACTAACTAATATTGCTTAGTTAAATCTCTTTAATTGTTAGTCTGATTGAAATTAGGGGTGATATGCTTAGTACTTAATAGATTAGTATAGTTCTTTATGGGAATGATAACTCGCTCACCCTATATTACTTGTCACGATAGCGTATACTTGCTTTTTTCATAGTTATAATTTTGCAAATAAGTTTTTGGCACTGTTGCCAGGAACTATTTTACTATTTTGTTGTATTAAAATTAATTTCTCGATTCCAACTCAAACCTTTCTTTTATTTTTCAGGTACCTTAATTTGTTGCATGCGTAGTGCAATAAGTAAGGATGCTCTCCTTTTTTACCCTGATTAAAAAGACCTGTAAAAGGAATAGAAAAGAGAGAGCTCAGACAATGAATCAGCAGCCTATGATTGTCAAGCTAGCTACCACTCAAATGCTTCAAACATCACTGTAGTTTGGAGGTTTAGCATATGAGGACCATATAAACACATCAAAACTTTTCTGGATTTGTGTGACACTTTCAAGAATAATGGGGTCTCTACTAGTCATAAGATTGAGGCTTTTCCTATTCTCACTATGGGATAAACAAAGGATTAGCTAGACTCCTGACCAGTTGCCTCTATCACTACATGGGAAGTTTTGGCCCCAAAATTCTTGACTAAACATTTTCCACCGGTTAGGAGAGCCAAATTTACTAATAGAGGGATGTTCGAGGGATTTTGATCTTTTTAACTTGAATAAATGGTACAATTAATGATAGGGTTATGTAATTCCAGGATATTCATGCAAAATTGTTATGGCTAACTTATAGTGGATACGAATTATGCATACATCATAGGCTACAAGGGGATCTTATGAGGAGTCCAACTTTTAACGAGTGCACCATAGAGGCTGACTTGAGGGAGTCAGTCTCAGACTAGGAGAATATTATCACTTAATTATAAGATGATGTCGTAATCATAATACTATCAAAACTGGTTTGGGGGTTGAAGGTAATTGACATGTTGGGAAAAGCTATGATAGCAGGAATGAAGTTGTTGAAGGCAATTGACATCTTGTAGATCTGGGGACAGAGACTAAACTATATGTCAACAAAAAATTGGAATGAACTAGTTAAAATTTAGTCCAATACTGGATTGTGAGTGAAATCTAATATTGTAAAGAAAAATATACACTACAAGAAAACACGCATTTTCTCACGGAAGTTCTAATGAAAATATTTTTGGGAGAAATACTCATAGAAGTTCTCTCAATAATCTCTTGGAAACAACGAAAGGTAAGAATGTCTCATGGTTGTTCTCACGGTCATAAAAGCCGTGAGAGGTGTCCATGAGATAAACTGTGACAAAAAACGCGTGAAATTGTGGTGCAAAGCTTAATCAGGGATATTCTCATGGATATCATCAAAGAGATACTTTCCTACGAAAATATGTCACAATAAATATATCATTTAATGAAACATGATGGTTCATGGCTAGGTCTCATAGAACGTTTCTGTTACACCCGTCCCATGGACAATGAGAGTTACCATGAGAATTAACTCTATATAATAGTAGCTTCGCCCTCTCCTCCCAATTCTGTTTATTGCATTTTCTCTTCTCCCAAACGCACTTCTTGTCCGAGTTCATTGTCCAAATCAATTCTATGGCCATTTTGGGTACTTTCTAGTGGGGTGAATTAAGTGGGATTTAGTCCATCTCCTTCTTCCATTTAAAGAGTTAGACTTGAGGTTGGCCAAAATTGTTTAGTTTTCTACCTTGGATGAATTATGGGTTATATTTTGGTTGTTTTTTAGTTTTTTTTAAGTACATATATGATCATCATGTAGTGGATATATATATAGCTATTTAATTCATATAGTGAATATATGGAGTTGGCTTATGGTTTAGTTTGATATAGGAGAATTATGTTGAAATCCAATATGAAATGTTAAATGAAATTGAAGCATATGTAGATTTTTGGTGCTGTAATTTCATTGGGGCTTTTATTGCATGATGGATGTGTAGTGTTTGGATTATTTTTCCTCATGTTTTATAATTATTTTGGATGAATTTGAATTTTATGGTATTTAGGGCTTAATTTAATAAATTAAATTATGTATGATATTTTTAAATTTAGGCAACTTTTTTTTTTTGGGATAGCTTTTCTTGTATGATGGATGTATAGTGTATGGATGATTTTTTCATATGAATTTGTTGGAATAAATATTTTAGATAAATTTCAATGTTATATATGAAATATTTATGTATGATATAGTTTAACTTTTGGTAAAATGTTTTGGGGCTTTTGTTGTATTATGGATGTTAATTAGTAATTTGTATATTTATTTTGGAATTAATATTATTTAGTTACAATGATTTGATGTATTTTGATGCATGTATTTATATGTTATACGTATAATGGATTTATAATTCTTTTTCAATATTAAAGGAATTTGGAGATCTCTGAGCATCGTCGTTGGATGAATAATAGGCTTCAACTTAATAGTAAGAGTGCTACTACAATTGAATTTTACTTGGGTATTGAGAAATTTATTCAATTTACATTTGCACTTAATGTGTGTATTGACGGAGGGAAGTTTAGATGCTCATGTATTAAATGTAAATGTCAAAAGTTTCAAACATTGGATGATGCAAGAACGCATCTATATAAGAAAGGTTTTATCGTGAATTACTATTATTGGGTGTATCATGGAAAGGCCCTGCTATCGTTACCCCAACTAGTTGAGGTTGAGGTTGAAATCCAATATTTCCATCCATACGAACATATGGTTATGGATGCTTCTAGGCCATCTTTTGAAAGGGAATACAATAGAAGGAGGATCCTAATGAAGAGTCAGCCAAGTTTTATGATATATTGAGCACCACACAATCTCCATTATGGGATGGATGTGAGACACACTATGTGCTTTCAATGGCTGTTAGATTGTTGAGCATCAAGTCAAACTATAACGTTGTGGAAGCATGTATGGATGAGTTTATCACACCTATAAGTGAGATACTGCCACACGGTCATCGGATGCCTACAAATTTGTACTATACCAACAAATTGGTTTCTAAACTCGGTTGTGGGTATAAGAAGATTGACTGTTGTTTGTGGGGGTGCATGCTATATCATGGCGATGAAGAAGATGCTAGACAATGTCGATTTTATGGTGCAACATGGTTCAAACAGCCACAAGTTGGTAAAAGAAAGGTTAGGAATGTTTCAAACAAATATGGCATTTGCCAGTCATTCCTAAACTGCAAATACTTTTGACATTTAATGCATATGCGAAGTAAATGAGATGGCATTGGAAACACTCACATGAGCCAGAGGTGTTGTCACATCCATCAGATGGAGAGACATAGAAGTATTTTGATCAGGTTTACCCCGATTTCGCTATTGATATAAAGAATGTTAGGTTGGGTCTATGTGTGGATAAGTTCAGTCCATTTAGAATGAATGCCAAGACATATTCTTCTTGGCCTGTCATCATTACTCCTTATAATCTTCTGCCTAGAATATGTATGCGAAGAAAGTATATGTTCATAACGTTGATTATTCCTAGTCCACATAATCTAAAATGCAAAATAGATGTATTCTTGTAGCCTCTAATTGAGGAACTGCAACTACTTTGGGAGCACTGAGTTCTTATGTCTAACATTTCACTAAAACAAAACTTCGTCATACGAATGACTTTCTAGCATATAGGCAAACCTCTAGTAGGCTGGGTTACCCAATTTGTATGAGCCGTTCAAAGGCATTTTATCTTAAGCATTGATGGAAGATTTGTTATTTTGATTGCCATAGACCATTCTTGCCCATGGAGCATCCCTTTCGCTGAAATAAGAATAACTTCTTGAATAATAAGATTGAGAGAGGCATCCCACCCTGTCGCATTTCTGGAGATGAACTCTATGTATACGTACTGAGATAATCAAGAGTAACAGAAAGTGAGGGGAGTTTTCTACTGATTATGGTTTAACACACAATTAGACTAAATGCAACATTGTTTGGGATTTATCTTACATGCATGCTATATTAATCCCACACATCATAAATGTGATGCACACAGAGGTTAATGTGTTTGAGAATGTGTTCAACATGTGATGGCTGTCAAAGATAAGACCAAAGACAATAGGAAGGCAATGATGGATTTAGCCAAGCTTTGTAAGTGGCTAAGTTTAGAGTTGCAAGGATTAGCCAATGGTAGTTGTACGAAACCGAAGGTATTTTGCACACTAATAGTTGATTGGAAGAAAGTTATTTGTGAGTGATCGCAAAGTCTGAAACTTTCTAATGGATATTCACCCAACTTAGAGAGATGCACCAACACTAATTCTTAGACTATGATGTACATAAAAAGTCACGACTGTCATGTGTTTATAGAGCAGCTCATGCTAATAGCCTCCAATGGTTTGCCTCCTGTAATTTGGGAACTTCTTGTTGAGCTAAGTCAATTTTTTCAAGATCTTTCCTCTCTCACTTTGTGCAAAGTTGACTTACAAGTGATGGAAAAGAACATCCCTATCATCCTGTGCAAACTCGAGAAGATTTTTTCCCTGCCTTTTTCAACGTCATGGAACATTTACCTATGCATTAAGTTCAAGAAGCATTAACAAACAGATATGTGTAATATAGATGGATGTACCCTTTTGAGAGATTCTTGAACACATTAAAGAAAAAGGTCAAAAATAAAACTCATGTGGAGGTTTTATATGTCAGACATATATTCTTGAAAAGACTTCAACTTTTTTCTCATACTACTTCGATGCTCCCGTTTATTCATGAACCAAAACAATGCCTAAGAGTGATAATGGTGGAGACAATTTTACCAGTCAACATCTCTCAATATTCAACTATACTGCTTACCTCTATGGAACCATGGCTAAACGTTATCTAATTGATGAAGAACTATCATTGGCAACACTTTATATTTTGCTAAATTGTCTATAGGTTAAGCCTTATCATAAGTAAGTTATAGCTTCATAGACTCATATTTAATTTAAATTAATATTCATCAATAAATTATTATGTGTTAACAATATTTTTACTCAATGCAGCATGTACATTGAGTTGTTATCCTCAACATATGGGGATCTATCCCGTGATAAGGTTGACAAACACATTGCTAATGGATTACCTCAATGGTCCAGGAATTTTGTGAGTAATATTAACAGTCTTTGATATATATATATATATATATATATATATATATATATATATGTGTTATGTATTATCATTAATTATAATTATAATTACAGTGACTAACTATATAATATACTTAGGTGCTAAACCCTGCAAATGGGACTGGTCCGAAAATTATTGAGCTAAAATATCCCAATTTGCCTATCACACAGTTAATACTCTTTTACTGTAAATGGTTTGATCCTTCCAATGGGGGAACAAGGAGTTATCTAAATATAGATTGTGGATGTCAATTCAAGGTCTACATATATGGGAGATGATTGTTTCATCTTCACTCAACAAGTGGAGCAAGTTTATTTTGCACCTTATCCCCAAACAACTCCAAGCAAGCGAGTTGGTTACATATAATGAAAACTAAGGCTAGGCACACAATTGATGCCCTAAATGTCCCTTTCCAAGACACACCTCATCGCACTCTGGGGTTAATTCTTGATGATGATTAGGATCATGGAGATTTAAGAAATGACACAGCTACACTCGCTTATAAGGAAGTGAACCTACCAGTGAATGCAGATCTTGTACCTAAAGTTGATGATGATATAGAAGTAGTTGATGGAGAAGAGGATTCTAATAGAAATGATGGGGAAACTGATGAAGACCCTCCTAGCAATTATGTATTATAAAGCAATTAAAATGGCACTTTTGATGGTTATTACGAGTAGTTCTCTCGAGTTTGTATGTCTTACATAATTAATTGTTGTATTAATTTTATGCTTAATTTCTAATAATATTGTGTTATTTTGTTGCATAGGAACGAAAGATCTTAAAAGAAGCAATTCGATCGGGAAAAAGTCATTGACATCCTTATTAAGCACATGCATGACGAGGACTAAATCTTGTAGTGTAGCTTTTTCACAAATTAACACTTAGTCTCATGTAATTTGTGTACATGTGTAATATACTTTATCATTCTTCGAAATTGTTAAATTATATTTTGTTGATGTTGTTGGCTGTGTTTTTACTGTCCGTAGTATATTAAAATATTAAATAGTATTTAATTGCAAAAAGGACAAAAAGACATCACAAAACTCAAAATGGTAATTTACAGTATCATATATTAAACATTAAATTTCATAAATGTTACGACATAATTAATTAAATACAATGCTAAATGAAATAACCAAAAATTACCTCCATTTAAAGTGTTGCTCTCATCTATTTTAATGACTAGAAATTATCAATAATAGAATCAGAAGTAAAAGTTGCAGCTATTTCTCTTTCAATATAAATCACCATGTTCTCTACAAGAAAATCATCTTCCGTCTTATTATGCAACCTTGTCTTGAATATTTTCATTGCTTAAAACGGGCATTCTGTTGTAGTTGTACTAACTGGAAGAGTCAAGATAAGATGAATCAATCAATTAATTAAGTAATACACCTTAAGTTTCTTTGTATTTACTAAGGCATAACACAGTTCAATTATAGTTGATAGATTCTTTAAATTTGGATGATTGGAAGTATCAATAATAAAATGCTGAAGTTGAGATTTCAAAATCATATTCTCTTGATCAATAAAAGCATCAGGATAGTACTTTCCCACAAGAGTGCAAATGTTATCAATTTTGAGAGCTTTATAAGCATCCTTAAGAACTAAATGAGAGTTAAGTGTCAAAAGTTCCTATGCTTTACCAATGAACCTATTATTCAACCCAAGCAATTGCTTATTTATTGCAACTAAAAATATTTTCACTCTATAATAGTGTTCCACTATGATATAATCTTGTTGGTGATGGGAGAACCCTCGTTGTGCTATAAAAGGAGTACTAAAATCAGGAACATCAATGTCATATTGCTCACAAAATAATGTCACATTTTTCAATAAATATTACCATCCATCATCTCACAACTTTTGAATGAGAATTTTTGTACTATGAACTAAATTTATTGCATTAACTATATCTTAATATTGTTCCTGCAAAGCTTGGCAAAGAATATTTGTTATTCCCATGATCTCTTTCATCAAATGTAGAATAAATATAAACTGGAATGAGATCAAAATATTATAAGCAGCATCAACATCCCCTCTTTGAGAATAAGTTGATGCATCAACAATAATCTTATCAAGAATAAAACAAGTTGCAGTAAACATATTTATCATACTACAAATTGAGTAAAAATGAGAGCCCCAACGAGTATTTCTAACCCATTTCAAAGTGTCAATTTGATTTTTTTTTTTCCTTTACTAGTTTAAGGTCCACCAATCTCAAGCAAATGTGCAATTTCATCTAACTTAGCAACTTGCAACTCATCATGTCGTTTACTAGATGAACACATAATATTAATAATAAAAATCAAATTTGAGAAAAAACTTATAAATTTGAATAACTTCTCTAGAAGCAGCAACCAATACAAGTTATAATCAACGGGCACAACAATGCATGTAGACAATCCTTGAGAAATAGTGCTTGCAATCCATTTCATTCCCCTTTCATATTACTAGTTCCATCATAACCTTGACCACGAATATTACAAACATCAAGACCATGTCGAGAAAAAATTACACACAACTCTTTTTTAAGGTTTAATGTTGTAGTGTCTTTAATATGCACATGATCAAAAAAATAGTAATTGTATAAGATCACTTTTATCAACAAGCCTAAAAACAAGAGTCATTTACTCCCTTTGTGATTTATCACATGATTCAGCAATAATTGTGCAAAACTTCGAATCCCCAATTTCTTCCTAAGTGTGATCATGAACTTTACTTGAGAGAACATGCATGATTTCCTTTTGAATTGTATGTGAATTATACATGGAACTAGGTGGTGCATTTTCTAGCACAACTTTTACAACTTCATCATTTTAAGATGCTAAGAGTTTTATCATATCAAAAAAGTTACCCTTGTTTTTTTATTCTAAAGTTTCATTATGACCTCTAAAAGTACAAGCTGAATTGTATTGATAGAGACCTTAAGACGTAATTAGTTCTTCAAAATCTGATTTGAACTTTGCATATTAATGATATTCCTGATGTACCTAGACTGATTCAATAAGTCTTCACAAGCCTTCATGGATTTATGATGTGGTAAGCTAGGGTCTCCTTCTATATGTTTGGGAAAAGCTCAAATTTTCCATCATTAACTTTTTTCTAAGCTTAAAATCCATTACCAGTAAAAGCATCTACTCTAGGACATTTATTTGATTTTGGATTAAAGAGAAAACAAGGTAAGCAATAAGCAGCATTTGTAGTAAGAAAGTACTCTAACCAACTATAGAAAAATCTCTTTGGATTTTTATTTACAGCAAGAGGATAATTTCTAAGTTTATGTTGGTATGGACACAATTTTAAATAAGCTTTTCGGACTTCATCTCTTTGATTTACAGGATATTGCCATACTTGACAGCATTTACCCAGGTCACGTACGCACCACTAAAGAATTAATACCAAATTCATTAGAAGTAACCTTCAAAATCTTATAAGGTTGTTCCTCACATCCACATCTTAGTATCAGGACAATTCTTTTCAGGAGATGAAGATGTAGAAGCTATGTTACTTTCCTCTTTGTCACTCACTATTTCCTCTTTATCACTCACTATTTCCTCTTTGTCACTCACTTTTCTCTTGAAAAATGAATCAAATTTCTTACTCTTCACCATCATGTTATTTCAAGATAAAACTTATCACTTCCAAATTAACCTGATTACCTGAAAATGATTTAAAGATAATTCAAACAACTATAAACAAATGAATCTTAATCTCAAATTAGGATCCACTACATGAAACTATTAAGTATAAGTTACTAAGTTTGTTATGTCTATTTAATAATAGAGAACTACACTATTAATTATATTTCAAATTGAATCCATATAAGTTACTAAGTTAGCTTGTCATTTCAAATAAACACAAATGAGGACAAGAAAAATAGAAAAGAAATAAAAGATCCCTTAAAAAATTATATCATATTATTATTTGCAAAAACATGGAAAATATGAAATTGCCATAATAAGAAGTAAGAACCTAGAATATCATTAAAAAGAAAAGGAAAGAAAAAAGATCCCCTAATTCTAAATGGCTTTCATAATGTATGGCAATGATATATAGAGAAATAAATGGGGAACAGTTTGATGACAAGTTGATGAGTTAACAACGATGAGAGATAAAAAGGAGGACCAAAACCAAACCTATTGAATAAACTGAAACATGAAGAATGGGTGTATGCCGTAATAGGTATGGAATTCTAAAGAAAAAAACTAGAGAATGAAAAAAGGAAAGCTGCGAACAGGATGAGTAGGCTAATAAGCTATATTTTGGAGAGGGAAAAAAGGTATAGAAGCAAAAAAAAATACTGCTTCAAGTCTTCCACCTTGGGTTGATGTTCGGAAAAAGAAACATATCTTCTCTTGTCCGTTGCCAAGCAATTTGATTTGACTAGGATCAAAGAAAAAATAAAAAAATATATATAGAGAGAAGTTCATGGGTAACTTAACTAGTCTCCTTTTAGTTTTGTTTAAGAATTTGTGAACTATTGAGTTTTAGGTTAAATTGTGAGTTTAAATGTTAAAAATATATATAAATTTAATGATAATTTTATGGACTTATTTTAATATAATTATTTTAAATGAGTTATATTTAATTTCTAAAAATTTTTGTGGGAGTAAATGTTTTTTTAAAAATTAATTATATAACAAAATTTGTTTGAGCAGTCAAGTTTTCTGTCTAATCAAAGATCTGGCAATGACCGTGTTGGCATGGTTAGTAGCAGTAAGGATGGTTGTAAACTTAGTGAAGAGATACAAAAGAAAAAATAATTGGAACGAAGTACGATGAAATAGAATGGAAAGTACATTCAAATTTTGAGGGGAATCGCCACTCCTTCGTTTGACAGAATCAATATTTTCAAGGCAATTATTATTTCCTTTTTAAAATTGTTAAAAATATTATCTTTATATTTCTATATGTTAAAAATATGAGGAAATTATTTTTAGGTGTAGAGATTATATTTTAAAGTAATATATTATAAAAAAATTTATTACTATTACATGACAATGTTCTAAAATCTTTTAGATAGGGAAAAAATAAATGAGATATTATTTTAAAATATAATATCTTTTTAAGATACAACAAAATGTTGGATAGTGTGGTGAAATAGTATGTAGATTTAGGAAATAAAAATACATAACCCATGCATATGATTACAAGTGGTTTGAGGCCAACTAATTTTTATCTTGAGTTAGAATTAGTGCTTATTTAGTGGGTACATATTTATTTAGAGTAAATTACTTCTTTTTGTCCTAAAAGATGTCTTGACTACACGATTTTTTTTATTTATGAAAAAATATATAAATTTTTTTAAAGTTAAAAAATATTACAACTTAATCTAATTTTAAATTTAACATTAATTAAATTATTTTTATATTTAAAATATCATTTATAAAAAAATTTATGAAACTCAAATCATTCATTTATTCATTCCTCTTAGTAATATTAATATAGAAAAAGAAATAAAAATAAAAATATATTAAATTTTTTTAAAATTAATAATAGACAAATTTAAAGGTTTCTAATGAGTATTTGAAACATATAAATTATTTAATTAAATTTAAATTTAAATTTAAATTAAATTGTAATATTTTTTTTAGCTTTCAAAAAAATTATATGTATATTTTCATAATAAATAAGATAGCCATGTAATCAATGGCAAATGATAATATATGATTGGCTGTAGCAGCCTCAAAAGTTTTGAAATTTTATTAATATAATATAATATTTAGTATTTAAATATAAAAATATTATAATTTAGTCTCCCAAATCAAAAAAAAAAATTTTAATGAGAATTTTAAGTCTTTAACTAAAATTTTAGTCTCTTCCATAACAAAAAATGAATTGTGATATAATGTAGGGGCGGATAGTCATGTTATGGGAGGATGTAGCTTTCCCAAAATTGTAAATTTTATTTTAATATGATGTAATATTTTTTTATTTAAATATTAAAATATGACAATATAGCTTCTCTAAATTAATTTTTTTCAAAGAGGACTTTCTTAAAATATGATAACAAAATTTTGTTAATTTCATATTATGTTAAAATAAAATACACAAAATAATAATAATAAAATTTAAATAAATAAAATAATAAAATAAGTACTTTGTCAAAAAGTAAAACACTGCCCGAGTTTACAATTACACAAATACACGCAAGTTTCTTTTCTCCACCATTACATGCAAGTGACGCATCACGCAAGTAAGCAAGCTGCAAATCCTTCCTCGATGGCTCTGTTCCAGACTTCCAATGGACCAGTTCAACACTTCGACATTTCATACTTCCATCAGACCCAACTCTGCCCCTGTGCTACTTCCTAACTTCCTCTGAAACTGCCAAAGTGCCACGGCTCCCTGCTCGGTCTGTGCGTCTACTTGAGTGCTTGTTGGCTGTTGCTACAACTGCAAGTTTGCAACTGCATTGCAACGTTGGCTTCTTGCTTCTCGCTTCCGGCTTCGAGTTCATAACTTCGTGAGGACCAGAAGCTGCAGAGCTGTGCAAAGATGGCTTGAGGAACAAAGGTAAGTAATAAGTTGTAACTCAAAGCTTTCCTTCTGCCGTTTTGCTTGTTGCCTTGGTGGCGTGGTGGGAGAATCCGTGAATGGGTATTAATCGTATGATTTGGACTTGGTTCATTGAATATTTAAAATTTCATATTTGAATCATTAGTTGCTGTTGTTCAGATTGTCAATGTGTTAGATTTAATCACTAAGAATTTAGTATTAGATATACAATGTGCTAAATTATTATTTTAATTTAGAGAACAAGTTGAACAACATAAAATAAATTTAGTGTAGATTTTTTTGTTTAGATAACAGGCATCACAAGTTGAACAACATTACTAAATCATTATTTTAATTTAGATAATAGCCATTACATTGATTGAATGATTGTAGGTTTCTTTGTTTAAATATTTTATAAATTAGTGGAGTTTTGATTCATTAGGGGAAACTGAAAACTATTGACTCATTTTTTAAACCAAAAGATGAAAAAAATCAAGATGTTTCTACAACTCTTCCATCAGACCCAAGTCATCCAACTGTTGAGCCTTCAAATATTAATCTTCAAGTACTGAACCACGACTCAATCTTACACAACCTACACAAATGAATTCTTACCATTTAGAAAGAGATCTTGGATTACGTCAACAAATTTGAGAATTTAATATAAATGAAAGAGATGAAATTTGTCGAGCTTATCTCAAAGTTGGGCTATATCAACTAAAGCTGACACAATATCCATATTTTAGTGATGAGAATCAATGTCGTCAGTTTCAATCTTTTTGGTTTGAATTATATCCCTCTTGGTTGGAGTATTCTATAGAACATGATATTATATATTGTTTGTCATGCTACATTTTTGGTAAGCCATCTTTAAGTAGCCGAAGTTCAAATGCCTTCGTTGAGCATGGTTTCAAAAAATGGAAGAAAGTAAATAGTGGAGCAGATTGTCCTCTTTTGAATCACATTAGCAAAAGTCTCAATTCACATCATTATAATGATGTGAAATGTGTTAATGATTTAATGAATCAATCACAGCATATGATATGCTTATCAAAAGGCAAGCTGCAGAAGAAATTGAGAATAATCGACTTAGACTCAAAGCTTCAATTGATTGTATCAAATGGTTGACATTTCAATCTTGTGCATATAGGGGTCATGATGAAACCCAAGTACAAAGAATCAAGAAATTTTTTTTGGAATGTTAAAGCTTTTAGGATCTTACAATGACAATGCTCAAAAGGTTATTTTGGAGAATGCTCCAAGGGTTGCAAAGTATACATAGAGAGACATTCAAAAAGATATTCTCCATATTCTTGCAAATAAGGTGAGAAATCCAATTAGAGAAGAGAAAGGATGTCACAACGTGATGATCGAGAAAAAGGCACTGTCATACCTTAAGGCGATAAAAGAAAAAACACAGAGATAAAAAATAGAGTCGCCACCAATTAATTAAAAGGATAATTAGAATCCTTTAAAAACCAAATATTGATCTTCGGAATCAGAGGAAGAGTTCGGAAGTCTAATTAAGTGTGAGGAAGGTGTTAAGCACCCCACAACATCCATCCCTAAAGATAGTTACCTAAATTGTTTGTGCTTAAAAAATTAATATATTTTAATTATCCATTTTCTTGTCATCGTAATATAGAGAAAATAAGATATTAAAGAACCGAACCTGTCTTACTATGTAAATCCCTACGTAGCCCTAAGAGAATCAAAGGTCTACGTTGTTCGAGTTTTGATGAAAATTTTCCTATGAAAGATATATGATCCTTTCCATAATAAGGCATAATAGTTTGATGTGAGAGAATAACTCTTCACGTAGAATCTTTGGAAGAAACAAAGACAATATAGGAAAATAAATTTTCACATATAATTCAATAACATAAGAGAATAATTCTCTACATAATGTTTAACAGAGAATGAGACAATATAAGAAAATGAATCTTCACACTAAGCCCAACATTACAGGAAAACAATTATCCACATAATGTTCAAAAGAAAGATGAGACAATATGGGAAATGAAATTCCACATAAAGCTTAACATTAAGAGAGAATAATTCTCCACATAATGTTCAAAAGAAAGATGAGACAATATGGTAAATGAAATTCCACATAAAACTCAACATTAAGAGAGAACAATTATCCACATAATGCTCAAAAGATGATAAGACGATATGGGAAATGAAATTCCACATAAAGTTCAACATTATGAGAGAACAAATCTCCACATAATGTTCAAAAAAAGTTAGGGATCATGTACTCGGTGTAACAGTTTAATTTTCAAAAGCTTTGGGGTGAATTTGGAACTTTCGTAATGTTTGGGATTAAAATGAAAATTTTTAAAATATTAGGGGCAAAATCAAAATTTTAAAAGTATTGGGCCAAAATCAAAATTTTGAAAGTATTAGGATCCCAAAGTCATATTTCTAAAATATATTGGGTCAGAATGAAATTTTTAAAATTAACTTAAAGGATATTGAGCTCCTCTTTTTTTGAAATTCACTTGAACTTTTTAATTGGGGTTTTTTTTTTTTGAAAAAATACTCTTGATGAATTCTTTTGAAACCTATTTCTTAAAGTCAATTCAAACAGGCCTTTGGAACCCAATTTAAAGAACCAAATTAGATGAGCCTTTGAAACTCTTTTGAGAAAATATAAATGAGCCCTTAAAGCCCATTTTTGAAAGCTCACATTTGATTGGGCCCCTTTGATAAAACTAATTAGAGTCCTTTGTCAATGTATTGCTTTTCTTTCAAGAGAACTTTGGGCTTTTTTGGAACTCAAAGGAAATCATACTTTGGGTTAAGCCAATGAGACCCCTCTTAATCAAGCTTAACCGGTTCAAAGTGAACAGTTTTAACAACATCATGCTCAGAAATTCACACTTACTTTGGCATGTGATTTGAATTATAAATTACATCATATTTATTTATTTAGGATATATATATTTTTGTTTTAGTAAAAATCAGAATTTCAAAAAAAGAAAACAAAATCCACAACATGTGAAACAAACACCATTGGCCTATAATCCCCTCATCTTAACAAAAAAGACAAAAGTGAAAATAAAGTGAAACATAATACTATAAAACAATGCAAACCATAGAAAACCCACAGAGGTGAACATCAAAATTTGAAAATCAAATTGAATCGTGGGGATAGCTATTTTGAAAATTCCAAAAATACCAGTAAGCTTTTTTAATTTCAAGTTTAACATTAAGTCCTTATTCCAAGTTAAGAATGAGAATCAGTTGGATTTTTTAGACCCACACTATTTGACCTCCTAAAGATGATCCAAAAAGGGTTTAGGAATGCAGTGATGCATCTCCAAATATGGATTAAGATTGGGAACTCACTATGAAACCAAAATCTTGTTAACAGCAATCTAACTTGAGAACATGAGAAAATTGCTATATTCTGAATATTAAAGAAAAAAAAAACCAATCTGAAAGGCCACAGATCATGATGAATCGAAGGTTGGTATCACTTATTGAAAGAGATTATCTCAAAGCAATGATAATAGCATAAAAAAAATCAAAACCCCAAAAAAATGTCAAAAGAAAAACATATGATAACCCATTAAACATCTGAATACAACAGGCTTTAAATCAGAAAGAAAACCCACCTCAATCCTTATTCTGTAAACCCTTATCAGAACTAGACTTAGGCTCAATGTCTAATCAAAATCCATTTTTAGATTAACACAATTATGAACCTTGAAACCAAAATCCCAGTTCTAATAACTAGGTTTACACATCCATGGTCAAATTTGATATAAGCAAACACCCTCTGCTTACGGGTTCTTAGGGACTCTCCATTGTTCCATAAGAAGCAATCATACAAAAGAAATTTACCTCCTATAAACAAACTAACACTTCTCTCCTGGCTCCGATTCCTTCCCTTGGCGTCGATGATTATTCTTCTCTGTCATTTCCTTCTCGGTTTTTCCCTTCTCTTCTGACTTGCAAACCCCCCTCTTCTGATATCCCTCTCTCTGTTTTATATGCGCGGAAGGGAACCAAATCCCATAGAAAAAGGGCCATAGAAGCCGCGAGTCAACTGGGCAAAAGATATGTCGGGCATGGTGGTGGTAGGACTACCGTTCGCACCATACATGCCTGATTCAAGATTTGCATGCGTGGAGGAGTGGTGTGAAGGTGTAGCGTGCAGCAACTGGGTAGAGTAAAGGAAGTTGAGGAAAGGAGGTGGCTATGGCAGAAGGGAGAAAGGGACATGCAGAGGAGCACGGGTTGCAGAGAGTGGAAAGGGACAAAAGCGTGGTGTACGGGGGAGAAAAATGGTACTCGAGGTTTACAGCTAGGGTGAGGGGAAAGGAGAAGAGGAATTGGGTTGCTAAGATCAAACGGGTAGGGTTGAATCATTCAGGTGGGCTGAACCCGATTATAGGCTTGAGGAGGTGTGGATTTGGGCTGCAGAAGAGAAAACAAAAGAGAAGGGGACATGGGCGGGATCAGTAGGTGGGCTGCAAGAATTTTTTTTTTTTTTGTTATTGGAGCTGATGGCATGAAAACAGAAGGTGGTCTATAAAATTGGGCCACTAGAAAATCCTAAAGAAAGAAAATTGGGCTTTATTACTATTACATTTTTTTTATTATATATGTATATTTTTTGTTATTATTATTATCTTAATGTTTTTTTCTCTTTTTTTTATTGATTGATTTTTTTTGAAAATGACCTGGACAAAATCAGGTATTCCCAAAGGAGATTCTAAATTTTTTATCCTTATTGATGAACTTGGGATGAATCTAAGAAAGAGCAAATGTCTATTGTTTTGAGATTTGTTACAAGGGATGGTTTTGTTCAAGAGATGTTCTTTGATCTTGTGCATGTTAGTAACACTAGTTCAATGACTTTGAAGAAAAAGTTGGTGTCTGGCCTTTCTCTCCATAATCTCCAACTTGAAAATATTTTAGGTCAAGGATATGATGGTGCTGGCAATATGTGAGGCAAATGGAATGGGTTACAAGCTTTGATTCTTGATGATTGTCCATATGCATATTATGTTCATTGTTTTGCTCATAGGTTGCAATTAGCCTTTTTGTTGCTTCAAGAGAAGTTGTTCAAATGCATGAATTTGTCACACAGTTGACTTTTATTGTAAATATTTTTTGTGTTTCTTGCAATTAACATGATCAATTACTAGAAGCTCACGCAATTGAAAGTGCAAAAATGATTGCACTTGATAAACTTGAAACAAGTAGAGGGAAAAATCAAGTTGGGACTTTACAAAGAGCTGGATATACTTAATGGGGCTCTCACTTTACTTCTATTTGCAGCTTGATGAGAATGTTTTCTGCAACTTGCACTGTTGTTAATAATATTATCGATGAAGTGGTCACTTATGCACAAAGAGGTGATGCTTATATTGTTGGTAAAGTATTATTATCATTTAAGTTTATTCTCACATTGCACTTAATGCATGAAATCATAGGAACCACTAATGATCTTTGCCAAGCATTACAACAACAATCTCAAGATATCTTGAATGCAGTGCGTCTTGTTTCTACAATAAAATTACTTCTTCAACAATTAAGAGATGATGGATGGTCTAATTTACTTGAGAATGTGAAAGAATTTTGTAGAAAACATGATTGAGATTCCGGATATGGTTCACAATATATCTTAGGCAGAGGTCGATCACGTCAATTAAATGTAACTGTGGAGCATAATTTTCGAATAGAAATATTCCTATTAGCAATAAACTCCCAGTTACAAGAGCTTAATAGTATATTTAAAGAACAAACAATGGAACTTCTAACCTTAAGCTTTGCTTTAGATCCTAATAGCAGTTATAAGTCATTCAACATTGAAAACATATGCAAGCTACCACTGAAGTTTTTCACTGAACAAGAGAGAAGTCATTTGAAGTTTCAATTGTGTCACTGTGAACTTGATGTATGTAATAATCCATATTTTCATGGTATTCTTACACTTTCTCAATTATATCAGAGATTGATGGAAATAAGAAAGTTAAAAACTTATCACTTGATTGATCGATTGATTCGTCTATCTACAGCAACTACAGAGAGAGCTTTTCAACAATAAAAATTGTCAAAACAAGAATCTAAAATAAAATGGATGATGCGTTTCTTGCAAATAATTTAGTTGTTTACAGTGAGAAAGAAATTGTCATTACTTTTAGTACAAACTCTATAATAGCTGAACTTAAATCAATGAAAAAGCGTTGAGTATGACTTTCTTAGAAAATGATTATAAGTAATTCTTTATAATTAACAATTTGTTTGATTTGTATATTATGCATTATATTTCACTATTTTGAGTTTTTAATTGTTGCATGTGATTAATATATTTTTATTGACTGTTTAATTTTTTTGTTCTTTAGCCCCTCCAATCAAAATCCTCTAGCTCCGCCACTTATATAATAAATGTCAAATTATAATGAATTTAATATTATTGTAATGTTTAAAATAAAAAATATTCTTTATATATTTATATTTTTACATATTTAAGTTTTCAATTTTTTCTTCTCTATAATTTTTGTTGTTAAGAAAAAACCCTCCAATAAAAGTTACCTAACTCTGTCACTACATGTAATTAAAGCATATCTCAAAAGAAAATAATTTTCTCATTTATTTATACCAAAAGTAAAACACTTACAATGATACATAATATGACCAAAGGCTATATTATACATTTATACCGTGTCCAGGCCAATCAACCCCCACACACGGCTAAGGTCAACCTCACTTTGACTCACCCTCCCCTAAATTCTCCTCTTGACTGAGCCCACATCCCATATGAATCTTGTGATAATTTCATGTAAATTTAATAGTTTGATATGGGGACGTACTATGCTATCACTCATTGTGTGAAAGATAGCATAACATATTTTAGTTCTACCTCTTTTTTTTTTCATTTTTTTATATTTTAACATTAATTAATTATTTTTTATGTTACATATTTTTTTGAAAATTTTTTAAAATATTTAAAAAAAAATTATACCTTTTATACTATTAATTCATAATTTTTCTTGAATGTATTTTTTCATAAGTAAAGAATTTTAAAAAATAAAAAAAATAAAAATTTTTTTAAAAAAAATTTGATATAAAAAATAAAAAATAAAAAATAAAGACAAAAATAACTAAACTATGACTCACAACAATGGGTGATAACTTATACACAATCTTTTATATATCAGAAATCACATAATTTTACCACTAATTATACTATGCGACAGTCTCAAAAAGATTGAAATACCCTAAGTAGTTACTAATTCCTATTAGAAGTGATCCCTTCTTTGTTCTTCTGACCCTTGCTTTTACAGAGTTCATCCAATATTACTGTAAGCACTATCATTGAACCACCTGAGTATATATAATTTGATGGATTGTATAATTTACAAATACAAAAATATAATAATTAAATTATAATTGTAAATTTATATTTTCATTAAATTTTTTTAATATCTACCTAGTGAATTGACAGTATTCTTTAATTTTGTGTCTTGTTTTCATTATTGAGTATTAACAAAAGAAACTTAATAAATTTTCATATATTGTATCTCTTTTCACGTACTCTCTCAATCTCTATTATCTTTTTTATGAGTTACCCGTAATTTAATATCACTTCTAATTTTCAACCCTTGACCAATATTTAAGTCAGGAGTCAGGACCCAATTGAGTCGACTAGCTAGCGTCTTAAACAAGTAAACAAATAACCCAACTTAACATAAAACCGTGGGAAAGTTACTCTTTGGTACTTTTAAATAGTAGGCTAAAGTATCTTTTTTGTCCCTTATGTTTGAGGGAAGTTTCAATTTTGTCCTTTATGTTTCAAATGTTTCAATTT
>JASKGM010008333.1:0-82480 GCA_034509205.1 Ceratonia siliqua | reverse complement strand
GCTTAAATTTATTAGTGTTTGAATTACCCCTTTGTATTATTTTAATTTTTAGAGAAAAATAAGGAAATGAGAAAATTGGACCTGTCTTACAGTATAAGCGCCTACGTACCCTTAAGGGATCAAGATCCACGTAGTTCAAAATTAATTAGAATTTTCTTAAAGATACGATTAAGACAATATGAGAAATTAAGTTTCCACATACGGTCCAACAAATGAGAGATTAATTCTCTACATAATGTTTGAGAAAATAAAGACATTTATGGAAAAGTAAAGTTCCACATAAAGCTCAGACAGAATGGGAGAATATTTCCCCACATAATGATCAAATGAGTGAAGACGATATGGGAAATGAATTTTCACATAAAGCTTAGACAGAATGGGATAGTGTTTCTCCACATAATGTTCGGGAGGATTTGGGTATTTTTTTGGAAGCATTGGGGTCAAATTTGAATTATAGGAAGACATTGGGATTTATTTTGAAACTTCAAAAGTATTGGGTGAAATTATAATTTTGGACACTATAGGGTCAAATTGTAATTTTTGAAAGTATAGGGGTCAAATTATAATTTTTGAAAGTATAGGGGTCAAATTATAATTTTTGAAAATGTTAGGATTGAATTTGAATTTCAGGAAGTATTAGGGTCCAAATTTGAATTTTTAAAAATATTGAGGTCCAAAAGGAACTCCCAACATGGATTTACACAGTTGGGCCCTTTTTGAAATTGGCCCTTTTGGATCTTATTCAGAGTAAGTTCACTAAACCCTTACTTAAAACATTTATTTAGGCCTTTTGCGGATCCCTTCTTCCTTCTAAATCCCAATGGGTCGTTGACACCCATCCTATATCTCACTTCAAAAAAAATGTACAAATTTGGACCTTTGGAGCCCATTGGCTTATCCAATGATCAACTGTAACTTCTAGGTGACGGAGACTTTTAATATACTCGATTTGAACCCTCTTCACCTATATGCATGCATACCCTTCTTTTAGTATTTTACTTTATTTTTATTCTTATTTTTATTATTATTATTTTTTTGAAAATAATATAATGGAAATTGATAGAAGAGAAATAGAAGTGGGCGAAATAAAAATCCTAAATTTACAACTAAGTCACATGCCACGAGTTGGAAAGGAGCCCATGCTAGACAATAAAACTTGCACACATTAATTAAGAAAAAGGGACACAATGATTGTGAACTCAAGCTGAAAAGTGCTAGACATTTCAAATGTTACTAGCCCAAAGTTAACTTTTAAACAACATGATGAGATCCATGGTTAACATATGACTTGATACATCAACAATTCAAGGCTAACTAGAAACAGCATATTATGGAGCCAAGTCAGAATTCTCATTTCTAAACAGGAGTATAAATATCAAACTAATACCATTCCCGAACAGACAACTAATTATCCTTCCAGCTTGAAACATACCCAAACTCAAAACCCCAATCAAGTCTATGATCATAGAATCCGAGTGCTAATAGGGGGGCCAAAGGGATTATAGCAGAATTTCATACCCAACACCTACTTGAGCAGGAACCAATCTTAAAGAAAGTGGAGTTACAAAACTATATCCCAGCCCAGGAAGCTATCCCATAAGTAAACTAAATAGGACAGCACAACATTGATCATTGCAAGACAAAAATGGTTATGCTAATCCATAGCTAACACTGCCAAAGCTCTCTTATTAGACCAATCAAATTTACCCCCACCAGCTAACATTGTATTCGAGCAAATTAACAGGGTGCTCAAGATAGATGAACTGAGATAACCCAACAGCCTAACCGTGCCTCACAAAACCATTGTGATCAAAGGATTCCTAAAAAAAATAAACTCGAATGAACCTTGCTTATGATTTATCCCAACACCTCTGGTCATCCAAAGGCCAAAACAGAACCAATTGATTCATAATCAGACATTAATAAAAAAGCCATGATGGATACTAGATGAGGGATAAAAAACAAAACTCAGTGCATCTGGTTCCCTGGTGAAATTCATATTCCAGTGAGGAGACTAACACTAGCTAGTTTTATAGTTTCCCAGCTTAGAGTAAAATTAGGATCAGTGAGACAAAACCGATTAAACACACACACCAATTTAAGAGTTATTTGAACCAAAGTCCTATATATAATCATGTTTGAACAGAGAACCCTTCATACCAAATTAAAATTGCAATGGTGAAAATAGAGTTTCCATTAACCTACAATGTAATATCAACCCCGTTTTCTCAAGTTTAGCAACAACCAGGGACTAACATCTAGCATCATAAAAATGGGGAATTTAAAGTAATGAGCTAACTAAAACAAAGACATGGAAGGCACTCAAACATACTGAACAAAAAGAGCAAGGTATCGAGAATCCTCCTCCGGATCAACCTTTAAACGGTCTCGGGTCCGCCTTTGATTTACAGGCTTCCTCCAATTTTTGATTCTCGTTGGCCCTCCTCCCGGATTCGCAGACTTCCTTCAAATTCGAATTTCAAAAATTCCCTTTTTGATTCTCGGCCTCTTACTCGGTTTCTTTGATTTCACCGTCTCCCTTCCTCTATTTTCTCTCTTTTCAATCCTCACCCTCTCGGTTGTGTTCCTTCGTTCTCTCTATAATCCCCAAAACCATGAAGCTCCAAAAAATCAAAATCCCTCCTCACGCTTTCCCCTTTTCCTCGATCTCCAGAATTTCACCACACTTCCCTCTGTTCTTCGTCCTCCCCCTGCCTTCTATCGGATTTGCTCCTTTATAGCCCGTGAAGTCCCTCCAATCCGATTGATCCTCTTGGTCCTTCTCCGATGCAGGAAAATCCCCCAAATTGATCCCAGAATTCCTATCGGCTTCGTGCTCTGTTTTTGTCCCAAAACTTGCTGGAAATTGCGTGAATCGTGGGTTGTCTCACCACCCTAATTTACCCGAAGATCCGTCACTGTCGCGCATGGTGATGGCCGCTAGTTCAGGAGCGTGAAGCCGAGTAGGTGCAGGGGATTAGGGAGAGAAAGTCTACGGGGAGAAGGAGGGGATATGGGTTAGGGGTCATTTATTGGACCGGGTAGAGCGTTTTGGGCCGCAGTATAGGTGAACTGGGCTTGGTCTGTGGTGCATTGGGCTAAGAGTGTATCTGTTTGGCTGGTAGCTTTTTGGCTGCTGGTATGGGTTGCCAAAAATGGCTTGGCAGAAGGAGGTGAACCTGAGTTTCAAAAAGGAGTATTGGGCCATTTCTTTTTTTTTTTTTTTTCTTTTTTTTGTTTGCTTTTGATTTCTACTTTTCTTATTTATCATTTTTTTATTTTTTTACCATTTTATTATTATTTTTTATTTTTTTATTTATTAATATTTATTTTATTTTGTACCTGGACAAAATCCAATGTTTACAGCTAATCATTGTAAACCAAGCGCTACTTGGGAGGCAACCCAATTTTTCTACGTTTTTGCTTTTTTTTTTTTTTTAGTTTTCTTATCATTCAATTTTGTTTCGTATGTTTATGTTCTCTTTTTAGAATTTGGTGTAGCAGTGTTTTAATTATAGTGTTTCTAGGTATGTGTAAAGAGGATTCAGTGTCGCGGCCCTGGCCATTTTAAAGAAAAAAAGGAATCTAGAAAATTAGGGATGGTCGTCCCAAATTTGATTTTAAAAGGTGGTTTTCCACCATTTTTCATCACTTTCCCCCCAAGTTCCAACAAGCTCTCGCCTTTCTCCTCTATTTGGTAGCTTATCATTCGATCTCTAACCTCAAATGCCTCCCAATCGAGTACTTCCATTAAGTCACAGCATGATTCCATCTTAGGCACTACCTATAAGTGCCTTCATCATTGGCATTTTGGTATTCTAGTGTTCTTTCATTGTGAGAATCATATTGGGCATTGTTCTTGTATAACATAATTGTGCTTGGACTACTGTTGTGAAAGTTTGCTAGTTGGTGGTTCTGTGGTCAGTTTTTGTGTGCGTAAGGCATCTGTGGGCGGTGTGATAATTGTATAACTCCTTCTATTGGGATATTATGGCACCTAAGTAATCTAGGACATCCACTTTTTCCAACTTTGACTCCAGGAAGTTTGTTAATTGTAATGGACTGCTATATCATTTGGATGATAGTTGGTTTTGGTTTTTTTTTTTAAATTATTAGCAAGGATAGCAAGCCTTCTAATGCTCTGGGTGCTTTCATTTACAGAGGGTGTTGCAAAATTCCTAAGCACCCTTCTATTTTCAACATCCTGATTACCTCCATTTGGTTGGAAGAATTAGAAATATATGGTAAGTGTAGTCTTCTTAGTTTCTTTGCTCCATGGCTAACCTTCTAGTAATTCTTTCAATTTCAAAATCAACTTACAGTATTACCTTGTCCCTACGTGTCATTAATTGCAAGAAGAAAAATGGGAAAATTGTGTTAAACTTCTTTTAAAACATAACCTTGACTTAACGAATGCTTAGAGTATTTCTCCCTATGTTGCGTTAAATTATGGATAAATTAAACAAAGAAAATCAATAATTAAAGGAAGAGGAAAATGCAGATAAAATAAAAGAAAAATTCCCAAATTAAAATTAATTGGATTTGATATCAAGTTTCAATCTCCAACAATGGCACCAAAAACTTGTTTATAAAAAGCCCCTAAGTATATAGTTCGTTTTCCAAGTAGTAAAATCCCGTGGGATCTAATTGTCCCGCAAGGACTGGAAGTTATTACCAAGAAATTTTTTCTATTAAATTTTATTTAAGGAAACCAATTAGGAGAAGAAAACACAAATAACACATAAATAAGAAGAAAATAAAACGCAAGTAAATGGATTATGGTTTTAACACAATTGGGGAATCATAGGGCTTGTGATTTCTCCTAATTATTCTTCTTGTTTCTTTAATCAATTCTTGAACACATTCTTTAAATTCAAATCATGAAAGAAAAAAATCAGGTTCTTGAATTGATTAAAGAAAACAAACTTCCTAACTAAGGTCTATCTTAGCCCTAAAACAATGATCAAGAACATAATTGGAAACACAATAAACAAAGGAAAAGACGAAGGCATAAAGGGTCTCTGACTTGGATTTTAAAGTTTGTGATGGCTTTTTCCAAAACAATCAAATTGTTCATGGGAGTCTTTGTAAATACCTGATTTTGTTCAGGTATTTTTTTTAAATTTAAAAAATAACAAAAATACAGAAAAAAAAATTTAAAATACTAAAATAATAAAAAAACAAAAAAGGTAAAAGAAGAAGAAGAAAAAGAAACAAAACAAAATTAAAAATTAAAAAGAAACAAAACAAAAATTAAAATTAAAATTTTATTTCACTTAATGTCCAACTTCACTTTCACTTTCCCTTTCTTTTTTTATTTTTGTCCAACTCATCTAAAGCCCAATTCCTTTTTTATTGTTTTGGGCCCAAATCCATTTATCCAATGCCACAACCCAAATCTTTACCTCAATATTTTAGCCTATTTCCCTATTAACCTACCCATTTAACCCATACCTATAAATTCAACTCATAACCAATTTATTCATTTTAACTTAGCCTTCCTCTCACCTGTTCACTCACACTCTTCCCTATCACATTTTCCCTCTCACCTTTTCACTCACACTTTTCACTCATCCCTATACACACTCACCCACTTGGTTTTGTTTTTTCTCTCCCATTTTTTTCATCACACCTCCTTCACTTTCTCACTTGGGAGAAACCTTTGTTTTATTCATTCATTCCCTCCCTCACTTTCTCTTCTTCCCTCATGTCCTTCACCATTTTTTTATTTTTATTTTTTACTTTTCTTAATTTTGGTTGGTCATAAAAGAGGAATAGGAAATTAGAGGAGCTTTGGACACTATAAAACTTTAAGGTTTGGGAGAAGTGAGATTAAGAGCTTAAAGGTTCATCTTGAAGCTTCAAGGAGGTAGCTCATTCATCTTCCTATATTGTTTGCATTTTTCTTTTTTCTTTTTTATCTTGAAGAGTTGTAATGGTGGGTTCTTTGGAATCCAAGGTTCTTGGTTAAAACTTTAGCCTAAGTTCATTTGTTTTCCTAAAGGACTCTTATTATTTTTGTGTGATTTGTGAGTTAATTTAATATTTATTTTATTTGAATTATATCTTCTATTTTATGTGTTACTATTACTCTTGGTTTGTAATATTAATAATATTTAATTTTTTATTTTATTTCCCATTCTCCACTTGTAAGGCATAAACTCTCCCTCTATTTTATTTGAGTATTTTGTTATTTTTTCTTTTATTTGAGTGTTACTTTCAAGTTCTACCATTACATTTTGTTTTATTTTAAAAAAGTAAATAAAAATAAGAAAAAAATAAGTTAAATAATAATAATAAGGTTCCAAATGCCTTTGAAAGTAAGATTTTTACTTGCTAAAATGAGATGAATTTTTGTGGGTTTCTTGTGGGTCATTTTTCTCTGCCACATCATCAACTCCAACAATTTTTGATAATTTCACTTTTGCTCCAGAGCTTTTAGAAATATCATTTTGGCCCAATACTTTCAAAATTTTCAGTTTAACCCCAAACATTTTAGAAAATTTAGTTTTGTCCCAAAACTCCTGAAAATTGGATTTTGACCTAGAATAATGAGTTTTACTTCTTCAAACATTATGTGAAAAATTATTTTCCTATTTTGTTGAGCTTTATGTAGAAATTCATTTTCTCATATTGTCTCATTTCCTTTCAAACATTATGTAAAGAATTATTCTCATTTTGTTAAGTTTTATATGAAAATTTATTTTTTCATATTGTCTTATTTTCTTCGAACATTATGTGGAGAATTATTCTCCCATTTTGTTGAGCTTTATGTGAAAATTCATTTTCCCATATTGTGTCATTTCCTTTTAAACATTATGTAGAAAATTATTCTCTCATTTTATTAAGCTTTATGTGAAAATTTATTTTTTCATATTGTCTTATTTCCTTCATAAACATTATGTAGAGAATTGTTCTCTCATTCTGTCAAGCTTTATGTGAAAGTTTATTTTCTCATATTGTCTTAATTCATCCTAAGATTTTGTGTGAAAATTTAGGGCTGTTTGAAACGGTTTTTGTTTTATTGTTTTTTAAAATAGTTTTTGGAAATAACTCTAAAAAGTAGTTTTATAAAACAAAAAAAAACAAAAAACTTGTTTAGGTAAAAATATTTTTTATCAATTGTTTTTCGTGTTTTTTAGAAAACAGATGACAAAAACAAGTTAAAACACAAAAAAATTATTTTTGTTTTTTTGTTTTCTAGTTATTGTTTTCAAAAAACAGTTTTTCAAAACAACTGATGAAAACAGTTACCCAAACGAGTTTTTTTGTTCTCGCAGAACAAAAAAACAGTTTTTAAAACCTAAACCAAACAGCCCCTTATTTTCTCACATTATCTAAAATTAGTTTTCGTCATATGGAAGAAATCATGTATCATTCCTAGGCAAATTCTCATCAAAACAAAATCCAAACTATGTTGACTTTAATCCCTTTTGGGGTAACGTATGTACTTACACAGTAAGGCAGGTCTGGCTCTCTCCCACATTATCCAAAATAGTTTTCACCTTTGGAATGATATTGCATATCCTCTCCAGGTAAATCTAAAATATTGTCGCCTTAGGAAATTGATCATATATCTTTCCTAGGTACAATCTTATCAAATTATTTCGAACTACGTGGACCTTGATCCCCTTAGGAGTACGTAGGCACTTACACGGTAAGATAGGTTTGGTTCTTTCATATCTTGTTTTCTCTAAATCATGATAACAAAAAAAGAAGTAATAAAAAATACATTAAATTTTTAAGCACAAACAATTTAAAATAACCATCCTTAGGGATGGACATTGTAGGGTGTCTAATATCTTCCCTATGAGTAATTAGACTCCCGAACCCTACATTTGGTTTCAAGGGCTAGTGTTTGGTTTTTCAAGGATTCCAATTATCCTTCTAATTAATTGGTGGCAATTTCATATTTTATCTTTATGTTTTTTCCCTTTTATCACTTTAAGGTAATGACAGTGCCTTTTTCCCGACCGTCACACTGTGATAGTCTTCTACATTTTTTGTTACAGGATAACATTGGCCTCACCAAGGTAGTCCCACATCTCTTATATCCTTAGAGGTATGGGGGTTTATAACTTCTTGAGCACTCTTTCCTCAATAGTTAACTTTTGAGAATGAGTTCACCCAAGGTAGTATTAGAGCAGTTTCGGTCCATTGGGTACCGGTGACGACGAGGGGGCAACCTGGAAATGAGTGACCAGGAAAAACTTGAGTGGGTAGTCAGAGTAGGTCATCGTGGATGCCAGTTCTTAAGGAACAGGGATTGTTACTAGATAACATTGGCCTCATCAAGGCAGTCCCACATTGCTTGTATCCCAGAAGGTGTGGGGGTTTATAACCACTTGGGCACCCTCTCCTCAACAGTTAGTTTTTGAGGATGAGTTCTACTCAAGGAATTGTAACATTTTTATCTTCTAAATAATAAAGTTTTGAGCTGCATATAAAGATGAATTTCAAATTTTATAATGTTGGAAGAAAAAAAATGACAAAATGCGAGAGAGAGAGAGAGAGAGAGAGAGAGAGAGAGAGAGAGAGAGAGAGAGAGAGAGAGAGAGAGAGAGAGAGAGAGAGAAGCTCTGATTCTCTTGTATTAGTACCATCCAAGCTCCACCAACCTACTGATTGAATCTTGACATGGATCTAACTTTAGTTTGTGGTCGCTTTGTTTATGTATGTTACAAATAGCCTTATTTTTAATTTTAGGCATTCAAGCCCATGCTGGGTTTCACATGTATGTGCAATGGATAAAAGCAAGAGGCCATCTGAGTAGTGCAAATGGCATAACCACTTACATGTCATTCAGCATCATGTACCAACAACCTTTAGCCACTAAAGCCAAATGTTAGTTCAAATGGGGTTAAACACTTAAAAATGTTAAATTGAGTGATATAAAATTTAAGAAAAACATTCTTAAATGAGTAACCAATCACCTTGATTGCTCATTTTCAAGTGCTTATTCAGATTCTGCATCACAAAATATGTTACATTCAATTACATATGCTGGCAGTATCTTCAAAAGAAAAATTGGGATTAACCACGAAGAATGTCCGCATTGCTTAATTTTTTGCATCACGAAATATCTTACACTCAAACATGAACATTGCTTAATTTTTATTAGATCAACTGTACAAATTCACAATGAGAGAAATTTTGGAAAATCATTTTATTTAAAATTTAGGTCCCATTTGGTGCGCCGTATAAGATTAGATATGATAGTATAAGTTAATAGAATTCAACCTTATATGGTGCTTGATACGTACAAAGAATTATATAAACTTATACATTTAAGACCTTTTATAGATTGATCATTGCATAACAATACACCCAATGGGGATAGGATAAGTCATGATAAGTAATTTTGTGTAACTTTTTTTCTTAAAAATTTAAAAAAATTAATTTTATCATTATTTATCAATATATTATGATATTGTTATGGTCATTTTTAACATCATCATCATCACTAGTACTATTATTGCAACCACTATATATCACTATCATTGTCGCTGTCACCACCAATATTGCTACTACCACCCCACCACTATCTCTCACCCCTATTACCACCACTATCACCATTTTCACCGTCACCTCCACCTTTGCCATCGCTACTTCCACCACCGTCCCCGCCATCTCTATTATCGTTACCATTATTACTATCGTACTATATCATCAATTTAGTATTATTTTTATATATTAGAATATTATTTTTCTATCAACAATTATATAATATTGTTATATAATCCTGCATACAATAAATATAGAATAGTATAACAACTTATACATAAATAGCTTATTTAATACTCCATCCGTTTCAAATTATCTGTCGTTTTAGAAGTTTTATTTTATTTCAAATTATCTGTTATTTTACATTACTAATGAAGTATTAATTGTTATTTTTTCAACGTTACCTTTATTTATTGCTATCTTCAATAGAATAGTAATAATAATTTAAATTGACTTTAATAAGAGTAATTTAGTCAAGTACAATTATTTTTTACTAAAATTAAGGCTATTTAATAACTTTATTAATGTACAATTCATTGTTGCTTATATTATCTAGACTTATCCTATATGAAAGAGTTAGGAGGAGAAGGGGAAAGTATTGTGATCCACAGGAGCTTCAACTACAGAATAAGTCCAACAAATGAAAACGAATTACTTATTCACTCTATATAATGTAGACAGTCATGTTATATATAGGGGGTGGGGTTACGTTACTGTCTGTCAAATTTACTTTTTTTTTATTTTTTCATTAATTTTTTTGTTTATACTATTTATTAGTTTTTTATTTAAAGTAATTTTTTTGAAATTTTTTAAGAAGATTTTATATTTTTTTGAATTTTTCTCACTTTTTCTTCAAAATTTTTACTTTTTTTAAATGAGTGATTCTTTTTGAATTTTTTTATTGTTTTTATTGTTTTTGAATTTTTCTAAAATTTATAATTAGTTTATTATTATTAAAAAAATTAAAATTTTAAAAAAATAAAGTCTTTTTTTTAAAAAATTTTTAAGGTTTGAAGCTGTAGGTAATAATCACCTACATACAGTTACAATATTTAATATGCAAATTCGATTTGTTTATATAATTGTAACGGTATACGATGCGAGCATTTTAAGGTATTTCGCTCTTTTTGTCTTTTAGCCCTCAAAGTCAGGTGTTTAGTGTCTATCTACAAAAGAAAAGTTCGCACTTGTCTTTTAATAATAGATGCACGCCTTTCTGTCAGCACTCTTTCATCAGTTTCATTTAGGCGTTTATAAAAATATTTATTTTAAAACTGTATTTTATGAAATTTATTTTTTTAATACCTTAAATAATTTTTAAAAGTCTTATAACAGCACCAAAAAAAAAAATTAAAGTCTTATAAAGCATGATGTAATAAGATACCTCTAAGTTTAAAAAATAATTTACTCAACAAAATTATATATCTATCTGCAATAATATTTTAAAAATATTTATAACAAATTTTAAATAGTCAATATATAATTTTAAAAATATTTTATATTTTCACAAGAAATAATAACTTATTTAATTCATATACAAATATTTTTACAATGAACAAAACAAAATTTTCTTATAATAATTATTTATTTTTCTAGTTAAATATATATATATATATATATATAATTTAGTTTTAAAAAAACTCGTACGAAGTTATTAAAACAGTGAAATATGTCTAGAAAGCAACTTCCTGTTTTAATGAAGGAAAACTGAACTCTTTTCTAAAATTATTATTTTCCATTGAAAACAAATGGACCCTAAGTTTAAATCTCCATGCTGCTATTTGTAATAAAAAAACAAAAATAGATTAGATGGGCTGGGGAATGGGATGTAGCGGCGGTTATCTTGCGCTGAAAGCAAGAAAAGATGAGCAAGAAAGGGGTTGGCCTGATGCATAACATTAACCCGGAAAACAAGAATAAGAAACAAGGCTCACATGGTGGGATGTTGGCAAGTTATGTCTCTCCTTAAAAATAATAAATTTAAAAGCACTATTTTTTGTAAGAGATACTTTAATTACATAATTCTTCTTTTTATTATAAAAATAGATATGAATTTTTTTAAAATTAAAAAATATTACAACTTGATCTAACTTTAAATTTAAATTTAGTTAAATAATTTATATATTTAAAATACCCCTTGAGAAATTTTAAAATTTTCTATTATTGATTATAAAAAGTTTTCAAAAATTATTCAATGAGTTTGAGCCTTTAAGTTTGCCTATTACTGATTATAAAAGAATTTTTGAAAATTATTTAATGTGTTTTTATTTTTTCTTCTACATCAATATTACTAAGAGTTAATGAATAAATAAATTATTTGAGTTTCACAAGTTTTTCTTTTTTTTACCAATGGTATTTTAGATATTTAAATAACTTAACTAAGATTAAATTTAAAATTGGGTTAAGTTGTAATATTTTTTTAACTTTTAAAAAATATTAATATTTATTTTTATAATAGAGGAGATTGTATAATTAAAATATCTTTTAAGAGAGAGTGAAATAACTTACTCTAAATTTAATTAGAAACTTTTGAATGCTCTATCAAATAACTATTTACATATAGTTGTCTTTGTTAACTCACTTATTATTAAAGTCCATACACGCATGTTTCCCTAACTAGTTGACAAACAATGTCTTTCTTTACATAGAAAAATATCATTTTATATAAAAGAAAATCAGATATACAAAACAACTAATTTTTCTTGCATTTCTCTAACCTTAAATTTATGAAAATTTCTAAGCTATTAATGGTAGCAGCGGTGCCTCTTCACCTAGATGGGGTAAAGGGCCACGCACCCACTGCATTGTGGGCCCTTTGAATGAGGGGGATACTACTACCACCATTGGTAGGTTAACGCACACCTAAATTTATAACACATTCATGAATCACCCATGCATTTAGATCCCAATCTATAAATACCCCCACACAACATTCTGCATACTGCACTTTCCAGGTTCCAACCTTCTTTAATTTGATTAACTCTTTTACTTCCACATAGATCATCCGTTATCAAAAAACTAGAATGGCACAACTAAGGCCACTTCTTCTTATACATGGGTTGCTGTTTCTCTTCTCATTTAGCTCAGCCATAGTTGCGCCTGCATCAGCATTAACCTACAACGTTGAGAATTTTGGAGCCAAACCGAATGGTGAAATTGACTCCACAAATGCTTTCCTAACTGCATGGGCCAGAGCTTGCAGCTCAACAGGTCCAGCTACCGTTTATGTGCCACTAGGAAGGTTCTTAGTTGGTAGTGCTGTGTTTAAGGGGAAGTGCCAGAGCAGTGCCATCACAGTTCGCATTGACGGTACATTGGTAGCCCACTCGAACTATGGGTTGATTGGAAATGATGGAAACTGGTTGTTGTTTGATGATGTTGACGGGGTTTCGATCATTGGAGGAGTCCTTGATGGTCAAGGCAGTAGTTTATGGGCTTGTAAGAAATCTGGCAGGAGTTGTCCAAGTGGAGCCACGGTAAGTCATAGACAAAACTCCTGAATATATTCCCAAAATTAGGAACATATATATTAATTTAGAGAATTTTATAATGTTAGCCCAATATAAATATTAGGGTAGTACAGAGGTAAGGGTTAATAGAGAGATTAAATTTTGAATAGATCTTAATAGATGGACATTTGTACCATTCATGTTCATCTAGATCAGAAGCACTACAATTACTTGTACTCGACCAGCATCACATAATTACTTATATCAAATTCGTGTAATGTTGCAGAGTGTAACCACTTTCGCAGATAATTTTGTATTTTCATCCTTTAGTCCAAACAACGTGTAATTTTTATTTAATTAATAACACATTGGCAAGCTAAATTCCTAAACAAATATTCTTAAGGAACTAAATTTTAATTTAATTTTAATTTTGGTATAGAAAATTCCTACAACTAGCTAATTCATTCTCCGAAGTGAATATAAATTCAAAAAATATAGCTAGGTAAAGGTGGACTTTAGAAAATCTTCTTGATTTAGTAGTTTTTATCTTTTGATATAATATATGGATTTTCCATGCATTAATTTAAAATCCATATATCATTGATTTATATAAAAAAATTCATGCCAACCATCAGTGATATTTTTTTAATAAATATAAATATAATTATTTTTTGTTCTCATAAAAGTTTGAAAGCTACCCTCACATTATTTATCATTTATGCGTATTTATGTTATTTTCTTTTGATAAAAATATTTATTTTTTTCTCACCTCCACTAATTAAAATTTTTGGATCCTGCCAACAATTTTTTGTGTATACAGAATTTAGGATTTACCAACTCCGACAACATCTTCATCAATGGGCTAACCTCTCTAAACAGCCAAATGTTCCACATAGTTATAGACCGATGCCATAATGTGAAAGTACAAGGTGCTAAGATCTCAGCTGCCGGAGCCAGTCCTAACACTGATGGTATTCACATTCAACTATCATCAACTGTCACCATAATCAACTCTAACATAGGAACTGGTGACGATTGCATCTCAATCGGCCCAGGCACAACTAATTTGTGGATAGAGAACATAGCCTGCGGACCAGGTCATGGAATAAGGTAAGTAACAATTCATATGAAACTATGGAAAATATATTTGGTATATCGTCACCCTCATCTTTAATTTTTTTTTTTTAAAGTATCATAGATACTTATGTTCGATATACATATATCAAGATATCTGAAGTCACCGAGTAAGATAACTTGAAATATAAAATTCTCCAGTTTGTTGATATATTATACCATCCAAGAAATATGGAAGTTGACGTATCTTTAATTTTTATCATTTTCAAAATTTACCGAATAATTATTACGTTACGTTCTTTCTATAATCTAATATACTAAATATAAGAATATAAAATATCATTGTTCTTATATTTTAATATATTTTACCCAATTAAGATACCTAGACATGTAAAATATAAATGTACCAAACAGCTCTTAATTAGTATTTATTAAATGAATATTTTGAATTTTAGATAATTTTATTCAAGTATTTTTAGAAATACTATATTTTTTTCTGTGCTTCATAGTAAGATTTACTTTTTTCTTTTTTGTCTCAAATAGTTATAGAATACGATACCTTTGGCTTTGGATGAAGACACAAGAAAATAATTTATTCTTAAAATTTTAAGTACTTCAAAATCCATTTAAATGACATTTTGGTAAGAGATATATGTAACTAGTAAAAATCCTGACATGCATGTCTACAATGTTTTAAAAATCGGACTAGTCATTGAGTCGGTGGAGGCAACAATATATAGTTCACTGGTTCGACCATAGTTAAACTATGGTTGTACCAATAATAAAAATAATAATTTTAAAATAATTTTTATACTATATAACACTATGTAGAAATGATATCATATTAGGTATGTAATTATAATTTAGTAGTATACTATATAACTATTTTTGGTAACACATGTGTAATACATATGGCAGTGTTGGAAGTTTAGGGAAGGAGTTTCAAGAGCCTGGTGTGCAAAATGTGACAGTTAAAACGGTCACTTTTACTGGTACTGAAAATGGTGTAAGAATTAAATCTTGGGGAAGACCTAGCAAAGGGTTCGCAAGGGACATCCTTTTCCAGCATGCTACCATGAATAATGTCCAAAATCCTATTTTGATTGACCAAAACTATTGTCCCAACCAGCAGGGTTGTCCTGGTGAGGTGAGTTTCCCAATAGGATATATTAGAAAATTTTCATTTGTCATTTGTTCTAAAACTAATTTTGGGCACAAATAAAAATGACATAAATTGCTAATTGTATTTTATTTTTCTTTGATTATGTGCAGATTTCTGGGGTTGAAATTAGCAACATTCTATACCAGGATATTCAAGGAACTTCTGCAACAGAAATTGCAGTAAAATTTAATTGCAGTCCAAAATATCCATGCATTGGAATAAGATTGGAGGACGTGAAACTTACCTATGAAAACAAACCTGCAGAAGCTTCATGTAATTATGCTGCAGGAACCATGTCTGGTTTAGTTCAACCCAATAGTTGTTTGTAGGGTTAGGGCCTTAAAAAAATGTTGTGATTTAATTAAGCATCCATCGATCAGAAGTGGTAGAAACTATATATCATTGTAACATTCTCTTTTTTAATATAATTTTATTGAGCCTTGTTTTTCTCATATACTCACTCTGTTCTCAAAGTGAAGTGACTTGTATTTCAACTTTCAAGTGTAAGTAAATTTGCCTAGAGTAGAAAGTTCAGAAGAATAGGTGGATTCCCTGGGATTGTAGAAAAGGAGTGCTGGAGAAAAATAGGCCTCAAGGGATTAAAAATAAAAATTCTACTTTTAGAATATGAACCTATTATTCTATTGAGAGATAAGAATGAAATAGAATAGAGCACGATAATGTATATATATATATTTAAGAAAGAAATTGCAACATTTCATTCACTTGTCTTTACAAATATTTATGCACATTGTATTCTTGAGTGGTTACAATCAAAAGCTACTAGATAGAAAGGTTACAATTTTAAAGTCTACAAATATTTGAAGTTCGAAGATGTGTAAGATTTTTATCGGATGAGGGACAAAAATATTGTTAGTTCAAGTGTGTTTAGCACGTAAAGAATGGTTTTTTAATTGGGTGAATATAAAGTTAAAAACTTTTGCAAAGTCCAAGCACTTTTCAAAAGATCACCTAGAAAATAGACTAGCTCAGTGAGCAAGTAACTTGCTCATGAAATTGGACAGCCAAACAGGAATACTTTGAGCCTAGGAGCACGTTATTTTCTCAATGAACTCAATCTAGAATAGTCAAAGACTAAAGCTTATTCACAATTAGATTTATCTATGTAAAGATAAGTTATTGCTTTCAAGCTAAGCTGTTTCCCCTTTTTCAAAATTAGATGTCAATTTAGAAAAAATTGGTCAGTTAGTGAGCAAGCAACTTAATTAAATAGTAAGTAAAGGTTGCAAGTAAAGAGATTAATTGTCACGCCCCAATTCTAGGCACGTGACTAAGATAGAAATGCTATCATATGGATAACATCCTACAAGCCTTCCAAGACTTATGCTTCAAACAATTCTTAACAATAAATACAAATTTTCAAACATAAATAAGGAATACAACTCATGAAAAAAATTTTCCAATTTTACAAAAATTTTTGTAGAGATTCTCCTGAAATATTGATTATTCTAGGGTACAATCATAAAACTAAAAGGTGGACAGACCCTCCATAAACACCATTAGGCCTCCATGGCCAAAACCTCAATTGATTATAGGACAAATACACATTAAAACACGATAATGATAACATGCAAAGTCTTAGGCTAAGATCAACCCAAGACTATCTAATGTCCGAATCCAGCTGTCAAAGAATATCAACTATGGCTCCATTTTGTCATATAGGGAAAGCTTGAGAATTTATCTACTCGAATCCAACAATTTAAACTGGTGGAAAAATAAAGGAGTAAGTCATATAGACTCAGTGGGTAGAAAAGTCCTACTAAAGGATGTAAGCTTTTCCCGAAGGTAATAAAATTTCCATTTAACATAGAGTTAGTCCAACCTTTCCAAACTCAACTCGGGGAAGCACATCGCTTTGACAAACCTAGTGCTAGATTTTGCCCAAATAAGAACCTAGCCAAACTCTAAACCAAGGAAGGCACCCAACCTTTACAAACCCCACGCCAGAGAAAGCTTTCACCACTTTTACAAACTCCCACTAGATTTTGCTCACACAAAAATCTAACAAAACTCTAATCACACTAGGTTTTTTAACTCCAAAATCCTAACAAAACTCTAACAAGGAAATCAATGCTCATAACAGCCTTTCACTCAATTCCTCAACAGTAGATATGCCTATGATTGTTCATACAACTCAAACTGTAGGAGATAATATATTTTATTACTTAAATACACTTATCCTCTTCTACTTTAATGCTTCCATCTTGGTTGCATTTATAGCCAAGCCTTCTAGCCTGTGGAGCCTCTTGAACTTTAAAATGTGACCATGTAAAATCCCATGTCTAGGCATTGATGATGGCCTACGACTTTGATTTCTCCACATTTTGAGTTTTTATTCTCTGCTTGTTATGCTTGGTCGTTTACCCCTTCTGGTAGACTGCATGAGCTTTTCTACATGTTTGTGCAGCTCGAGACTTGCTTTTAGGATGGCCAGTCTGCAAGTTCTGGTTTGCTATGTTGCAAATATGAAATTCAAACACATATCCCAAATAGTCATTTCCTTAAAAATGCTAACTCAATATAAGTGAATGGAAAGTGTTTCCTTTGTTTATGTTCTTGTGAATCCCAATTATCAAAAGGTAATGCGTGTTTTCCTAAGTATATTGAACATTGTAGCAACTGGTCTTTAGCAGTACAAAAGGTTTCTTTGTCTCTTAGCACTTCTTACACAAGTATGGAAAGTTTACTTTGTCTTACAAGAAAGTGCATTAACCTTATATGCTAGGTTTCCCACCATTAGGCTAGTTTAACTCTAACTTTCTTTTGACTCAATTAGTTTATTTCTAACTTAATAGTTGGCTCATAAAAAACTATCAAACATTATTTTCTCAAAAATCTCCCATTTTTTATATGACAATTATTTCAATAATATGCATGTGTTTCAAGTAAAAAATAAGGTTTAAGAGTTTAGAGAAACTCCCCTAGCATCACACATAATCTCAAAGGGCAATGACCAATTAAGTACCATAATAATAGGTGCTGATGTTAATTTTTCTTTCAAAGTATTGAAGGCAACAATGCGATCATCGTAAAAAACATAAGGAACATCTTTAGACAGTAAATTACATTATGAGCGACTTATTTTAGAAAAATCTTTAATAAACCTCCTTTAGAAACCTACATGTCCCAAGAAACTCCTAATTTCCTTAATGGAAGTAAAGGGTGGCAATTTAGTAAAGAAATCATTTTTGCCTAGTGAACTTCAATACCTTTACTAAAGATAACATGCCTTAATACAATGCCTTGTCATATCATAAAATGATTTTTTTTTCCAACTAAGTGTTAAATCGCAATAATGTATCTTTCCATCACCAAAGTCAATTTATGCAAAAAATCATCCATCAATACCTCAATGAATTTCTCCACCATATCCAAAAAAATTGATATGATGCATATTTGGAATATGGCGAGAGCATTGCATAGTCCAAATGACATCCTCCTAAAGGAAAATGTCCCAAACAAACAAGTGAATGTTGTCTTCTCTTAATCCTCCAGCGCAATCAACACTTGATAATAACCTGGAAGACCATCAAGAAAACAATAAAAGTCATGCCCCAACTAATCTTTCTAACATCTAATCAATAAAAGGAAGTGGAAAGTGATATTTTTTTCTAACTGAATTCAGCTTCCTGTAATCAATGCATATTCTCCATCTCGTAGTCATCTTAGTGGGTACTAACTCATTATTCCCATTTCTCACCACTGTAATGCCTAATTTCTTAGGCATAACATGAATTGGACTAACCCATCTACTGTCAGAAATAAGGTAGATGACTCATGCTTCTAAGAGTTTTAGGATCTCTTTTTCAATTACCTCTTGCATGATAAGATTTAATCTCCTTTGGTCTTCTCTATCAGGTTTGGCATCGTCCTCTAAAATGATATTATGCATACACATAGCAAAACTAATACCCCTAATATCACTCATACTATAACTTATGCCTTTCCAAAGTTTGCTAAGCTCCCTAACAACTCTCTCCTCTTGGGTTCGGGTCAAAATAGATGAAATAATAACATGATATGTATCAACCTCTCCCAAAAATATATATTAAGGTGCTTAAGCAACTCTTTAAGCTCAAGCTTAGGTGGGGTAGTCTCTTTCCTAGGTAGGGACTTCGGTAACTCTTAAGATTTTGTTATGCTCTTCTTGAGTTGAAATAAGTATTACTCTATCTAGCATTTCATGATAACCCTTAATCTCCTCTTCAAGTGTTTCCTTTTCAAGTTTTTGGCGCCATTTTCTAGGGAATTGTTATTTAAATTATTTAATTATTTTCTTTGGTGTTAAATTGTTTGTTTTGTGTGTTTCATTTATTTTGATCTTTATGTTGTTTTTACTGCTTTATTTTCTTTGTTTATTAATTTTTAATTCTATTTTATTTCTTGGTAACTTAATTTCTCTTAGTTTTTATTCGGTAGAAGATCCCAAAGGGGTGAACTTGTGCCAACTATAGAATAACTGAGAGCTTGAGGAAATTGACTTTAGACAATTGGTTACATCTTATGGAAGAAGGAAGTGTTGAGGAAATAATGAGTATAGAGGTTGAAAGATTAGAAGCATCTGAGAGACAAATGGTGATAAAGGATTATGCAAAGCCACTCATTGGAATTGCTCCATCAGGCATTTGATTGGGGGAAACGGTACAAAATTATTAGCTAAAAAATATTCATTATTCCATGCTACCTTCTTTCTACGGTTTTCTTAGTATAGGCCATTAGAATTTTATCAAGGACTTATATGCAACACTGCAAACATTCCCTTTGCAAGGACTCAATGAGGACTAACTCAAGATAAGTGTTTTTCCTACACATTGAAAGATAGAATTGAAGCTTGGTTGATGACCCTTCCACTTGGTTCTTTGACTACATAGGAAGTGGTTTACAACAAATTCATGGGGAAGTTCTGTTGGAAAGTCACACATCGTAGGTGTAGGCTAATTTCATGAAAGATATAAGTAGAGACAATCCTCCCCCTTGTAAGCGTGTTTTCAAGGGTGGAATTAGGCTTGCTAAATTTCTTCTAGGTATACTCTCACCAAAAGATTACTGAGTTGAGAATTAAGATTGCAACCTTCACTCCAACGGAGCGAAAACCCTTCTATGAAGCATGAGATAAATTCAAGATGTTTCTGATCCAATATCCCCACCATCAAATCCCCCTGCTGCTCCAAAATTAGTTCTTTCATTATGGGTTAACTCAACAATGTCAAGACATAGTTAATATTACTACTGATGGAGTAATGGAAAAAAATACTATAGAGGAAACATGAGTTGTATGGGATGTTGAGTGCTAATTCCCAACAAAAGAGTGCAAGAGGAAGGAGAGTTAGGGTGAATGAATTAATCATGAAGAATGTGGAGTTTATGGTAGTTTTGAGATTGATGCTAACACTTGTTCTTTATTTTTATGATCATTATGCTGGTGGTGAACAAGAATAAGCAAATTTGATAAAATCCTATCAACCTAGGCAGAGGAATTATCTTTTTGCCAACACATATAATCTTAGGTGGAGAAATCATCCTCATTTCTCTTGGAATACTCTAGGCCGAGTCAATATCAAAGCCTAGCTAGACCACCCAATTAATCAAGGAAACCAACCTTGGAAGAGAAACTAATGCCTTTATTCAAGTTACCAGAGAGAACCATGAAAGACATGAGCAAATGTTGGATTTAAAAGTTTCAATAAAGATGGTGGAATACAAATTGGGCAAATTGTGAAACAGTTACAAGCCCATTAAAAGGAAAAGTTGCTTAATCAACCTGAGCAGGTGAAGCTATTATAGTCATTCGAAGTGGTAAGATTATTAGTAAAGGTTTTGATTATGAGCGTTATGATGATTTACCACATGATGCAAGAAATTCAAATAAGGAGCAAAAGGAGAACAATGTTTTCATGGAAAGTCAAGCTAAGGACCATCAATCTTTTAAGGGTTCGAGAACAACAAAGACGAGTATTTTTCTTCTCATATGCTTAAAAAGGCGGCCAATCCCTATAGACTCCCAATTCCTTATCCAACCGTCTAAGGGAAGTCAAATCGGATAAGTAATCTTCTGAAAATTTTGACATGTTTTCTAAGGTCAATGTTAACCTACCTCTTTTGGTTGTTATTAGGAAAAATCTTTCATATGCCAAATTTTCAAGAAACTTATAACTAAAAAGAGGAATTATAAACTAAATGAGACATCATGTTTTCAAAAGTTGCTAGTGTAGTGTTCCAACAAAACTTGCCCCCTAAGTTGAAGGATCTAGGAAGTGTAGGAGACAAGAAGATTGCTAAGCCCATGCTAAACTTTGGAGCAAGTATCAACCTCATGCCATATTCGGTATACTTGCAACTAGGTTTAGGGTACTTAAGCTCATAGCTATGTCCTTTCAGTTTGCGGATGGGTCAGTCAATTATCCAAAGGGAATTGTTGAGGATTTGCTGGTGCAAGTAGATAAGCTGCTTGTTCTTCAGACTTTATGGTTTTGGAGATAGAGGGAGCCCAATATTTTGATAAAGAGCATATCATCCATCTTGGTAGGCTGTTCATGGCAACAACCAAGACAAATATTGATAGCCATTCAAGAAAGTTAACTATGATAGTCTTGGGAGAAACAGTACAATTTAAAGTATTTGATTCTCTACATAGTCCTTCTATTTCTACTACAACTGAGTATTCTTTTATTGATTGTTCAGACTCACTTGTTCATGACACTCAAATGTAGGAAAAGATAAAGGATATACTTGAAGCTACTCTTACTGATGAAGAGGGTGAAGGAGACACTTAGAAAAAAGAGATTAAGGTGCAACCTCATTAACAAGAAAGGGTAACGTCTTGCTAAGACATTAAAAAAATCACTTGGTGGAAGGCAACTCACCCATATTTGGTAGTATCTTTTCCTTTTTCTTTTTATTTGCATTTTTTTTAGTTTCTCTCATATTTGTTTCCTTATAAACACTTTTTTAAACACATGCTTTATTTCACACATTGAGGACAATGTTTAGTTTAGGTTTGGGGGTGCAAATAAAAACTTCGTGAAAACAAAAATTTTCACGTTTTTATTTGCTTTGTAGTGAGTAATTAAGTCTTTTATGCACTTTGTGTTTATTTCCATTAGCACTTTCAAAGTTGGTTGTGAGGATTGATGTATATTTATATTCTATAAATTGTGCTCTTGACGTTGAAATTGAGATGAACCTAAATTTGATGATTGAGAATCAAATAGTGGAGACTACCTTGTGTGTTATTTGAGCCTTAAGCATTTTATTGTGAGAGTTAGTTTCCTTGTGTACTTTAAACACTCTTTATTTTGATCTTAATTGTTAGATGATTTCTGTAGATTTTGTATTAAATGTTAGGATTTTATGCCTCAATTGAAGAATCATGTTTATTTTCATTATTTTAGTTAAATGACTTGAGTAGGAAATTTGAATATGTGCTTGTCCTTATACTCTATTTCATAATGGACTTTTTGTGCTTAAAAGTTATGTGGGGTGATTGCAAAAATCTTTAGAGCAAAACCACCTTCGGTTTCTTCAAAATATCAAAAAAAAAAGGGGGAATATACAAAAAAAAGAGAAAAAATTATATAAAGAAAAGAAAAAATGAAGAGAGAAGAAAAAGAGAGAGAAGATATCCCAATATCCTTCAAGAGTGCGGATGTTGTTATTACGAAGTTGAAAAGAAAAGAACCGTGGTGTAAACGATGCTCTTGCAATTCCATGAAGTCAAGTTCTTATTAATCTTCATCTATCCATAGGCACATGCTTGATATTTCTTGCTTAAGAAGTTTGATTAGAGTGTGATATCTTTACAAACTTAATATTTGATTCCTTTCATGATATATATTTTATGAACATTTGAGTGGTTATTGACTATATCCATATTCATATGTGAATATATATTTGCTATTTCTTGTTTACATAACTTTTATTTGCATATGCTTGATGAATGCTTCAAATCTAGGATTGATGTGCTTTAATGAGTGAATTGGTGAGGTTTAAAGTCGAAAAGAATTGCGATTTCTAACATTAGGTTTTGGGGAAATCAATGTGGATATGTTTTGAGCATTATAATATGGATATGTGATGTGCATTTTATTTGAATAATGAACTTTGTTGTGTTGGAATTTTGAATATAGTTGAGTATGAAATATTTAATTATTAGCTATACTGAGAATCAAGGCATGAGAATTTTGTTGATTCAAGTTTTTAGGTTTGTTTTAAAATTTATTTTTATTTTGTTTTGCTCTAGGACTAACAAATTGTAGGTTTGGAAAATTTTGATAAATCAATATTTCTCATAGTATTTTGTTACATTTTTAGTTCTTTTTCATGTGTTTTATTTTAGGAATATGTTACTTTTAGTTTCTTTTGTGGTACTTGCAGGAGTTGAAGTAGGGAAGCTTGAAATGTCTTTTCTAAAAAAACTTCCTCCATTAATTGTCTTCTTCCACTAGGATTATTGCCTTCCTTCTCCACCAAAATTCCTCTATCAATTTTCTTTCTCCACTAGGATTGTTGCCTTACTTCTCCAATAAATTTTTTTAATAGTTTCCTTCCCTCTACTAGGATTGTTGCCATCCTTCTCTCTATAAATATCTTCATTGTCATTTCCCTCTCGGCTAAATCTCCTTTTTCTCCATCAGCCTCTTTCTTCCTTCTCCTTTCAAGCCTATCTCCCCACTAGTCATCACCTTCTTCTTCCTCTTCTTTCTCCTTCTCCTCTCTCAACCTCACTGTGTAACTTGCCATCCAACGCCACTTAGCCACGAGTCCTCCTCCCCTAGGGTTTTTCTCAATGCTGTCAGCCATAACGGGGTGAGAAAACCCCCTTGTTGTAGCCATCATCAAGTGCCATCATAGTCGCTTACACAACCACCATCTCCTCCGTTAATCGCACCATTTTGCTAGAAGAAGGGGAATACTTCTTTTTTATATTTTTATTCTTTTGTCATTTTTATTTCATCTTTGTTACCTTGTAATATGTTTGAAATCTTTGTATTTATTACCTTGTTACATCCTCAAAACAGGAGGTTACTTGACATATACCTCTTCATTTAAAAATCCATTTAAGAAAGCATTCTTAATATCCATTTAAAAAAGTTTAAAACCTTTAAAACATGAAAATGCAAGTAAAATTCTAAAAGATTCAAGTCTAGCTACAGGGGCAAATGTTTCATCTTAGTTAATACATTCTTGTTAATGAAATCTTAAACAACTAGTATTGTTTTATTTCTTACCACATTTCTTACTTCATCAAGCTTATTTCTGTTGGAAAGTCCCACATCAGAGGAGTAGCAAGATTAAGTATGAAATATAAGTGGATTGTAATCCTTTCCTTTTAAAGCGCTTTTGGAGGAGCTAGGCAACCACTGAAAATCTAACATGGTATGAAAGCCACTGGTCTACCCCGAAGAGGATTTAGGTTGAAAAACACCTACCCCCATAATTGTGAGTATGATTGCTCATCACCTTCGAAGTATTGGAAAGTCCCATATCAGAGGAGTAAGAAGATTAAGTGTATAAGTGGATTACAATCCTCCCTCTAGAAGGACTTTTGGAGGAGGAGTTAGACAACTACCGGAATTTAACATGGCATCAAAGCTTGCCCTCAGTAATTGAGAGTACGATCGCTCACCACCTCTAAAGTGAAGTGGAGTGTTAGAAAGTCTCACATCAGAGGAGTAGCAAGATTAAGTGTGAAATATAAGTGGATTGCGATCCTCCCCTCTCGAAGCGCTTTTGGAGGAAGAGTTAGGCAACCATCGAAAATCTAACAGTTTTTTAATACCCTTTTTGTACCAATGAAAGATTAATCCTTTAAAGCAGGTACTAGGGCCCAGAATTTACTTCTTTTAAACTGGTTTAGCTCTTCTTGCATTACTTGAATCCATGCTTCATCCTTTAGAACTTCATTAATGTTCTTTTACCTATTTTGTACTAATGACAGATTGATCCTTTGGAGCAGGTACTAGGGTCCAAACTTTATTTCTTTCAAACTAGTTTAGCTCTTCTTTGCATTACTTGAATCCATGCTTCATCCTTCAGAACTTCAACAATGTTCTTTCGCTCTATTTGAGACAAATGGCATGTGATTCATGCATGTTTATAATGATCTGGTTCTTATGCCTTAAAAGGCATCTCCAATGATTAATTCCATTGGGTATGTAGGAGAGTCTCTATATTTCTCATTAGGGTCACAGCTTGCTCTTTTGTATTTTGAATTTCACTATGTCCAACGTCATCATCATTGTCAACTTCTTCATCTGCCCGGGCTATACTTTACTTGCTCAAAATAAACTGATCAGCTTCATGAAAAACCACATGAATACCTTCTTCAATAGTTAGGGTTCTTTTATTATAAACTCTATAGGCTTTACTGGTATCAAAGTATCAAAAGAATATACTTTTGTGTCATGCTCTAATTTTAAGTATGTGATCGGCATAGGAAGTATTACTTAAGTAACATCTTACAAGCCTTTGTAGACTATGCATTGATGACTCAAAGGACTCCAATAAAATAAATAAATAAAATGCATTCAATTTAAACTACTCAAACGTACACCCTTTTGCAAAATTTTTGATAAAGTCCCCTTTAAAATAAGGAATAATCGAGAGATACAAAATCCCAACAAAATATGTAGGCTTAAGAGTCATACCACATGGCCTCATGGCCCATTTCAACATCAACCTGTGTTATCAGGACAGTAACATACATCAAATCCACAAGACTTAGCCAACTATATCTATCAACTTCAAGATTATTACAACACAAGACAACTAAATGCAAATTCCTAACCTAAGATGCATTGTAATTGAACGAAGTTTATTTTGATTAATCACTTGCTTAATGATGCACCTGAAGGACAATATTTTATTTATTTATTATTATTATTATTATATATATATATATATATATATATATATATATATTATGGAGCTTACTCCTCTACCGCCCACGTTAGTGGCGAGAGAGGAGTTTCAAAATTTTTTTTTATATTTTTTTTATTTTTTTATTTAAATTTTTTTTACTTAAATTTTTTTTACTTTTTAAAATTAATTAATTAAATTTTATATCATAAATTTTTTTCAGAATTTTTAAAGATGTTTTTGTATTTTTTACAGAATTTTTTAAGTTATAAATAAATAGTAAAAAAAATTATAAATGAATAGTAACAGAAATATAAAAAAAAATTAAAAAAAAAATTAAAAAAAATTTTAAAAAATTAAAAAAAAATATATAAGATAAAAAATACTTAATTATTTTTAAAAGGTAAAAAAATTTAAAAAAAAATATAAAAAAAAAAAGAAGTAGGGTAGCTTAAAAATCTCCATATAAAAAAATACCAATGACCCATACTCATTTTCCAATTTTTTTTCTTTCGTTTCCACCCACCTTCTTTAATCTTTCCCAAATCCCTCTCCGTCTCTTTCTCCTTCCTTCTTCCTCTCGTTTCTTCTGCTTACCGCCGGCGAAAGGCCCACACAGGCCAGCACCACGATCGTAAGCCTACGACAGAGCAGGAGGAAGATCCACCTCCTCCCACAGCGAGTTCGCCAACGCCGACCCCGAGTCCGAACCACGGCACCGTCCTCAGCCGCGACCACCGTCCTATTCGCAGCAGAATCTCCACATTTCCATCCTCGGGCAAACTCAGGTAAATTCCTCCATTCTTCTCCTCTCATTTGTTTGCTGCATCTGTTTTGGTGTCTGGTCTGGAATTTTTATGGTAAATTTCGTTTTCTGATTTGGGAGGACATGACTTGATTTTGCCATTAATTTGGGTGTTTCTCTTCTGGGAAAGTGTCATTAGAGCAGGCTGAAAGCATTTGAGAGTTCGTTCTTCTTTGTTTGTGATAATCTGATTTACTTTTTTTTAATGTTTTTAGTTTGGGAATTTTGGGTATCTAATTTGGGGTTTTGATTTCTCAATGTTATTCTGAATTTTTGTGGAACATTTGGTTTATGGTTCTCGATATTAAGTATGGTAGTTATGGGCTCCCGATCTGCAGTGCATAAATTCTGAGTTCTTATTTGTACTTTGTTTAGAGCATTAATCTGGTATTCTCTTGGGTTTTTATTTGTGCTCTGTAATTGAGAATTTTGATCTCTAGTGTAGTACGTTGCAAAGATGAGATTCATGGTTTAAGGCTTGGTTTGTTGCTATTTCGTTGGATGTGGGAGCATTATATCTGAATATGAATTTTTTGTTTGGGGTTTGAACCTTTGAGAATTAATTGGGTCACCTTATCTAAGTTCTAATTTGGTAATCTGTTTCGGGTCCTTCTAATTGCCAATGATATCTGAAAATTAAATTGGCAATCGTGATTCTAGTTTTATGACATTAGTGATTTATTGGGTTTAGGGTTTATGGTCCTTCTAATTGTCATTGAAGGGACTTTCAGCGACTGGAGTTGAAGATATGGGGATTAGGAGGACAAGAGCCTACAATGATCTTACACAATTGTCCATGTCCAGGTATGATTTGGAATTCGGAAACATGCAGGTGATGTGATTTTTACTTACTTTTTTTAAAGAAAAATTCTTCAAATTAACTGCGACCAAAGAAAATTTTAAATAAATTAAAATTTGGAGTAACTTTTAGTTTTGTCTTTATAATGGGTTTATGGATGAAAATATGAAAGGGGACTTACTAAAGTATAAAAGGACAAAATTGTTTAAATTGAAAATAGGGTGACTAAATTGAAATTTTTACAATACTAAAAGGACCAAAAGTGTATTTAAGCCTTTTTTTAGTTTAAATTTTGATTATGAACTTGCATAAATTTATACCACATGACAAATAGTGCAATCTATTTTAAATATCACAAATTTATAAATTAATTAAAATTATAATTGATCATAATCATTAAATTAAGAGAACTCTTATTTTAAGTATACATTAATTTTTGAAATTGGATTAAAAGAATATCTTTCTATGATGTTTTTTCCTTCTTATTGATAATGGTTTTATGCCACATATTAGCCTTTATAATTTGTACCAAAATAATTTAATGTTTGAAGTCTGGAATGACTAACCTCCTATTTTTGATGATTTTGACCCGAACTTGTAATATTCAATTGATTCTCATTAAAATGGAAGGTTGCTTTTCTATAGGCAGCTTTGAGTTAAAAGATTTTTGCTATTTGCATGAATTAAAAATTAATAAGAGACAGTCATTATTGTTAAATTGAATGTTTAAAAATGAATTTGATTAGGTAAATTTTTTTGAAAAATTTGAAATATATAAAAAAGTTTAGATATAAGGAAAGGATAAAATACTTAAACTTCCTAAAAATTTGGGTCCATGTGTGATTTACTATTCTGAATTTTTTTCTTTTAGCAAATTATGTTGACGGAAGATGATTTTTAAACTTAAAGTAGTACATTTGTTTTTGTTTGAAATCTTATGAATTCAAATTATAACAAGTCAAAAATATGAATTATGGTCAACAAATGAGTAGTTGAATACAGAGGAAAACTAAAGATAAATTTAAAAAGGAGCTATTTAGGTTAAAAATTTGTGTATATATTAGGGATACATTATTAAATTTGAAAATTAAAATAAAGATTGCAAATTAATCAAAGGGACTTTCATGTAATTTAGCAAAAAATAATATTGTACTTCTCTTTTTGAATTTTTTGACATGAAATATTATGTTATAATGTCACGACCCTTCCTCCAGGCTGTGACCGACTCTAGAATTAATGACATGCGTGTCCTTTCCCCAAGCCACCTTAACCTTCTCTCCAAGCCCTCTAGAAAACTCAAACTCAACAAAATACCATAACTCTAAAATAACAATTCACATTTTTATTTAAAACAATCCACTCCTCTCTATGCATAACACTGATGATTTCCCTCTCTTTAATCCCACAGCTCAGATCCTATTGCATCCCCTAAAATGTGATCAGCAACACTCTCTATGCTTCCTGTACTTGCAAAATAAAGAAATCCCCAAGAAGGGGTGAGCTTTAATCCAGCTAAGTGAGTAAAATCCCGTCTAACACATGATATGGTACATGTCAGGCATGAACATAAATCTGTTTACAACCTCGATAGCTCCTATGCCTCATAGTCCTCTAAATGTTCTAATATAGAAATACAAATCGAACATGCATGACTGTGCATTTTTAAATGTTTATGATTACTAAAAATATACTCATTCAATGATTTAAAATCAAAACTTTCATAAACTTTTCTTTTAGGATTTATGTGCACAAAATAATGGATGATATATGCTTTAATTCTTTAATGAATAAAAGATATATCAACTCCCAAGTTATTAATTCTTTACATGAAGTTGTCTATACAAAACTATAGGTGTGCAAGTGTGCTTCAAATGTTAAAAATAGAAATTACTTACATTGCATCAAATATAAAGACCTTCGAATCATAAACTGATAAATAAAACTCAATGGTAACTCAAACAACCTTGCGAGTAGAATTCATACACTGGGGGTTCCAAGTGAGGGGTCTCTTTCCCACAGCTAGCATGCTTGTTCCAGCTAGAGTTGTCTCCACTAGTGGTTCCCTCCAGCTAGGGTTAGTTTTGACTCCAATGGCCTATCCATCTCAGAGTAATCTCAACGGGAGGTACCAACCCCACATGTGACTGATAAACCTCCCATCAAGTTCACATATGCAAGATGCAAGAAAACCACTGGGACTGACCCGGAATAAGTTTTTATGTTTTGTTGCTTTTTTATGTTTTGTTATGGTCTGTCGTTTTGCTCTTTTATGGGTTTTGTTTTGCTGGTTCTGTCGTTTTATGTTTATTATGTTGCATTGTCGTTTTGTATCTTTGGTGTTTTTGGTATTTAAGGGGCTGAGCTCCAGATAGCTGGTTATGTGTGTTTTGACTAGATTTTGGGAGGTAGTGAGTCTCTCGAACACTCACCTAAAACTTGTACTGGATTATTAGTTTAATACTATTATTTGCAATTTCTCTTCATCTGTTTGTTGCTATTTGATTGGGTTGCTTGGGTCTTATCAAAGTGGTATCAGAGTATTTGACCAAGGGGAATGGCAGGCAAGAAGATGGAAGAACGATTGGGGGTCATGGAGGAACATATGAGATTTGTGAGGGAAACACTTCATCGGCAGTATGAGGCTGTTAGAGGGGACTTACATAAGATACCATTATTAGAGAAGACCTCGAGACATTGCTGGGGATGGACCAAATGTTGAACCAGCCAACGTCTCCAGTGAGTGTGTGAGGCGACAGCAAGAAGCTCCACCGGCCGAGCGAACAACCATCATCTCTGATAGCAATGAGCGAGGCAGTTATAAAGAGCAAGACAGCCACTTGGATTGGAGGGCGCGACGGCTAGAGGTGCCTATATTTGAGGGAGACAACCTGGATGGGTGGACTTTTACGGTTAGAGATTCTTTCTAATGAACCAAATGACTGAAGTTGAGCGACTGGAGGCTGCGGTGATTAGCTTTGATGGTGATGCATTGGCATGGTTTCAATGGAATGATGGGCGAAGACCCATTAGTAGCTGGCTTGAGCTTCGTCATCTCATCCTGGAGAGTTTCCAGCCATCTCAAGAAGGGTATATTTGTGAGCAATTTTTAGCTCTCAATTAGGAAGGGAATGTGCAAGAGTATAGATGGCAATCTGCTAGCTGCTCCACTAACTGAGATACCAGACCAAGTTTTGGAAGGGAATTTCATAAATGGGCTCAAACCTGATGTCAGGGCAAAAGTAAGGATGATGCAACCAATGGGGCTGGGAAGGATTATGGATTTGGCTCAAATAGCGGAGGAGAGAAATTTGATAGTTAAAAGACCCAGGACTTTTCCAATGGACCCGAGAGGGAGGAGCACTAGCGTTGCTGCTAGTTCACCTTTTAAAGCCACATCACCCACCACCAGCCGTGCTCTGCCTCCACATGATAGTTCTTCATGCCATAAATATGATTTCCCTTTCAAACGGCTCACTGATTCTGAAATGTGTGCAAAGAGGGAGAAGGGGCTTTGTTATAGGTGTGATGAGAAGTATTCTATGGGGCATTGGTGCAAGAACCGAGAGCTTCAAGTTCTGATGGTGGATGATGTCACCATTGATGAACCAGGTATTGAGGGGGAAGATGATCAAACGGCTCACAAGGATTCATTGTTAAATTGTTAGTATGGAATGATGTAATGAAACCCCCTAAAGTGTGGTTTATATATGACAAGTTGTCTTGATGGAAAGATACAAGTATATTTTAAATATGAGAGGCTTTTATTATTTTGTTATTAGTGTGGTATTATAGACTACGATGAACGGCTCTCTGTGAATTTTGTGGCTGATGAGATGAAAGGTGAGTGCAAGGAGAAAAATTTTGGTGCATGGTTAAGAGCTAAACAAAAGGGTAGAAGGATGGCTAGTAATGAGAATGAAAATACAATCCATCGAAGCTCACAATCAACGAGGACATGGACTTAATTTCCAAGTAGATCAATTACTAGTGAATCTACAATCTTTAACTTTCAAAGACACCAATATGAGCTTAATGGGAACCCAAGATGAAAGGAAGAATAAGAAGGTATCAAACAAGGAGCTTGAACGAGACAACCACCTAGCCTCATCTGAAGCCATTGACGTCAATTCTTTGGAGAAAAATAGTGAAGTACTTGTTGAAATTGTTGAGAATGAGCTTATAGTTATCCACAATCCTGCCTCGGGAAGAGAAGCAATTCTAAGAGGTCATTAATTCAATAGTGGATAGCCAATACTATCTAGAGGTACACAAGATGGAGAAAGGACGGGTCAAATAGAAGTCCAAACAAGCTCCTACTCTAATATACCTGTTGCGGCCCCACATCTGATATCAAGTAATGTTGTCTTTAATTCAGGTACATCTATGTCTAAAGGGCTGAAGGGTAATTTGAAGAAATTGGCTAGGAAAAAGACACCAATGTAGAAATTTCTTATTTCCCAAACATGGTGTTCCTGATGAGAACTAAGAATCAAGGTGATAAAGTGGAAGCTTTGGTTTATAGATGTGGTTTTGACAAGATTTTAGTGGTTAATCCTTAAGGTACAGAAAGTGGCTTGGCATTATAGTGGAGAAGTTGATCTCAATTACAAGTTTTGGATACTAAGTTATTTTATATTCATGTCTTGGTTCCAAAGAAAACTCTAATAATAGCATTGGCACTTTTATAGGGTTCACATGCATTTTGTTTTGGGGTAAGGTGATATTCAATGTAATTTCATCCAAGAATCTCTGTGTTTATGTGACAATGCAGTACTTGAAGAAGGAGACTTGAATGAAATTTTAAGGGTCCAAGAAAAAATAGGTGTTACCTAATTCATTCCTAATCCCTAAGAAAGGGCTTCACAACCTCATGTCAGGTAATGGTGTTTTGGAGCTAAAGACTGGGGCATACCTTGACATAGAATAACAAATAGGAAGGGGAGGGTAATATCCAACACGTATTAGATCAGTTCATTGCAAATATTCATTGGGTAGATTGGTTACCAAACAATGCAGTGTCCCACCTTGACAGACTAGGCTCAAATCACCACCCAATTTTATTGCACCAAATTTCAGAAAAGACTAGGCCAAAGCAACATTTTTTTATGGCAGATGGCGTGCAAATCCACAAGTTAAAAGTATTGTTCAAAGCTGTTGGAATACTGAAATAGGTATTTCTAATTATTTCAATTTTTTACAAAGCTCAAGAAATGCAGACATGCTTTAGTTGAATGGTGCAGGCACAAAAGAAATAATTTGGGAAACAGATAAGAAACATAAAGGCTCCTTTGACCAAAGTCAACAATTCAGTTCCTTTTGACAGCTTTAGAGCTCCTACTCTTAAAGGGAAACTTGGGAGAGCTTAGAGAGATGAGGAGATTTTTTGTAGAGCAAAATCCAGAGAATGTTGGCTTAAGGAAGGATGTTGAAGGGAAAGAGAAATACTGAGACTAAAAGACTAAAATACCCTTACTAATATAACTTAGATACTCTTAACACTCCCCCTCAAGTTGGAGCATATATATCAATCATGTCCAGCTTGTTACATATGTATTTGACCCAATTTCCATTAAGAGCTTTTGTGAAGATGTCATCTAATTGTTCACTAGTCCTGACATGACTAGTAGATATTAGTCCTTGCTGAATATTCTCTCGAATAAAGTGGCAGTCGTCTTCAATATGCTTCGTTCTCTCATGAAAGACAGGGTTGGACACGATATGGAGCGCTACTTGATTGTCACACTAGAACCAGAGCTTCATAGGTGCAGAAGTGTGGAAACCAACCTCATCTAACAATTGAGATACCCACATGAGCTCCAGGTTACTTGAGCCATGGCTCGACACTCAGACTCTGCACTCGACCTTTCTACCACATTCTGCTTCTTGCTCTTCCAAGACACAAGATTTCCTCCAACAATAACACAATACCCAGATGTGGACCATCTATCTATAGGGGAACTTGCCCAATCAGCATATGAAAAACCTTCCACTTGATAATGTCCATGATCACCATAAAGAATCCCACGGCCTGGTGTACATTTTAAGTACCGAAGTATATTCTGAACTGCATCGCAGTGATCAGGACAAGGAGAGGACACAAACTAGCTCACTATACTTACTACAAATGAGATATCTGGACGAGTCACCATAAGGTAATTAAGCTTTCCTACCATTCTTCTATACCTCTCAGGGTCAGATAGTAACTCTCCACCATCAACTGTAAGTTTCAAGTTGGGAACCATGGGGATTTCACATGGTTTGGCTCCAAGTAGACCCGTCTCAGTCAGAAAATCTAGGACATATTTGCGTTGACATAGAAAGATATCCTTTCTGCTCCTAGTAACCTTAATTCCCAAAAAATATTTTTAAGTGCCCCAAGTCTTTGGACTGAAGAAAGTTCTTTTGGGCAGAGATGCTACTACTGTCACTTCTTGTTATCACAATATCATCAACATATACAACCATTAGGATGCAACCACCACTAGATTGCTGATAGAAAACAGAATGATCATAACTACTCTGTTCCAAACCGAATTCAAGGACCACGTCACTTAACCTCCCAAACCATGCCCGAGGAGATTACTTCAGTTCGTATAATGACTTCCGGAGTCGACATACTTTCCCACTCTCCCCCTAAGCAACAAACCCAGGTGGTTGCTCCATATAGACTTCTTTCTGTAAATCACCACGCAGGAAGGTATTCTTAACATCCAACTGATAAAGAGGCCAATGAGAGGAGACTGCCAAAGAGATAAAGAGAAGACTAGATGCCATCTTCGCAATAGGAGAGAATGTCTCCAAATAATCAACCCTATATGTCTGGGCATATCCTTTGACTACCAACCGAGCTTTAAGACGAGCAATGGAACTATCAGGATTAACTTTGACCGTGTAAACCCACTTACACCCAACTACCTGTTTCCAAGGAGGGGGAGAAACAAGTTCCCATGTGTTATTGTGATCAAGAGCTAACATTTCCTCCTTCATTGCTTCAGTCCAACCATCATGAGAAAGTGTCTCCCTCACGGTTTTAGGAATAGACACAGAGTCTAGGGGGGCCACAAAAGTCTGAGAGACAGTAGAAAGGTGGTCATAGTAAACAGAAGATGAGATAGGGTAGGTACAAGAACGTTTACCTTTCCGCAAGGCAATGGGAAGATCAAGAGACAGATCTGGAGACGAGGAAAGTGGTAGTGGCTGCGAGTCAGGAGTTTCCAAAGGAACGACCGGTACATCCTGGAGTGGCGGAGAAGGTGGCTCTGGGGCACGAGGTTTGCGGGAATAAACATGGGTAATAGGAGGGCAGGGGGGTGTAGGTGAGCATCGGATGGTGAGCGAGCACGATAGATCTAGAAATCATTTTCAGAGACATATGACACAGGAGCCTCTGATTGGAAAGAAGTAGTCTAAAAAAAGGTGACATCAGCAGACACAACATACTTTCCCAATTCAGGAGAAAAACACCGATACCCATTTGAGATCGAGGGTATCCAAGGAAAAGACCTTTAAAGATCGATGATCAAGTTTTGAAATCTGAGGATGCACATTATGGACAAAACAAGTGCAACCAAAAATACGAGGAGACAAGGGAAACAGGGGCTGAGAGGGATACAAAATAGAGTAAGGAATTTGACCATTCAATACAAAGGAAGGCATACGATTAATAAGGAAACATGCAGACTGCATCAGCCCAAAACGATTTAGGACTTTCATGTGAAATAAAAGGGCTCGTGCAACTTCCATCATATGTCTATTTTTTCGTTCAGTAACCCCATTTTGTTTTTGGGGGGGGGGGGTGTACACACATGAAGACTGGTGTATAATATCACTTTGTGCCATAAAAGAAGTGAAAGAAGAGGACAAAAACTCAGTGGCATTATCACTGCGTAAAACTTTGATTGTAGTATTAAACTGATTTTGAACCTCAAAACAAAACTTAGAGAAAACAGAGAACACTTCTAAACGATTTTTTATTAAATATAACCAAGTTGCACGGGAATAATCATCAACAAAAGTAACGAAATATAGAAAACCAGTTTTAGACAAGACTGGACAATGACCCCAAACATTAGAATGAACAACATCAAAAAGGGACGCAACTCGTTTATTAACTCTCAAAGGATAAGACAGACGACAATGTTTAGCAAATTAATAGGACTCACAGTCTAACTTAGACACAGAACTGACACTAGGACATAACTACTTCAAACTTTGTAGAGAGGGATGACCTAAACGACAATGGATATCCAAAGGGGACAAGGTGCTGGGACAGGCAACTGAGCTGGGAACTGAAGGAGGCGTGCACACCAAGACATACAAACCATTTGATTCGCGGCCTCTACCAATAATCCGTCTCGTCCCAAGATCCTGAAAAACACAATGGTCAGGAAAAAATGCAATATTGCAGTTTAAGGCTTTGATGATTTTGCTAACAGACAGTAAATTGAATGAAAATTTGGATAAGTATAATACAGTGGATAAGGGTATGGAAGGTGTTGGGTAAGCAGTGCCACTACCAACAACAGGTGTGGTGGAGCCATCGGCTAAGGTGACAAGAGGTAGATGAGATGCAGGGGAAAAGCAAGAAAGAATACCTGTATTTCCTGTCATATGATATATGGCATATGAGTCAATGACCTAACTGCTTGGCGTAGAAGAAAGGCAAGCAGTGGAAATACCTGTCTGGATAATATGGGCTGTATGAGGTGTAGCAGACTGAGTGGCCTGAAATTCTGTATAGCGGGCGAACTCATCCGCCGTCATAGGGACCATCTTAGTCACTCTCTGGGACACTATATTGAGCAATAGTATTGGCAAATTGTTGCTGTTTGGCAAGAAGTTTTGGGCAGTTGCGCTTAAAATGCCCATATTCCTTACAATAATGACACACTATTTTGGTATCACTAGTATCACGTCCACCACTTCGTCCACCTTTGGAACCACCACGGCCACCTCTCCCACTAGTACCCACAAAAGCAAAGGAATCACTGGGTCTAGCCTGACTTTTAGGATTTTAGAAATTAGGCTCTGATACCATGTTGAAGGGAAAGAGCAATACTGGAAAACCTTGTCTTATTAGACATATGATCATGTATATATAATAAAAAGAGGAAATACAATCTAATAGAAATACTGAGACTAAAAGACTAAAGACTAAAATACCCGTTTTACTAATATAGCTTAGATACTTATAACAAAGGAGATAAAATTACCATCTATTTCCATGCTAAAACCACGAGGAGAAGAGCTCACACCCTCAGAAAAATATAAAAAGGAAGCAGGTGATTGGAAAGAAGGTAGACAGCAGATAGTAGAGGACACAATTTCTTTCTTTGAGAAACTCATTTCCTCTTCAATTGCTGATAACGTTGATTTAGAACTTCAAATTTTTCCAGAAAAAGTAATAGGGAGAATGAATAGATGGATATTAAGGCCAGTTACCAGGGAAAAAGTCTAACAAGTAACCATTTCAATTAATCCATACATTGCACCTAGTGTGATGGCCTTACATCTATCTTTTTTCTATCATTATGGGAAATTATTGGCGTTCTATTTGAGGCCATCAGAAGTTTTTCTAGAAATAAGAATTTGTTGCATAACCTAAACCACACAATCATGAGTCAAGTTTGGATTAGCGTTTGCAGAGTTCTTTATAAAATTATTTCCAAGGCTGTTTTTGGTAGTTTATAGGGTATCATGAGGAAATTAATCGGCCTAAATCAGTGTGCATTCATCAAAGGGAGGTTCATTTCAGACAAGATAATAATTGGTCATGAAAATTACACTACCTCAAGACGAAGAAAGAAAGTGGCAGTTAGGAAATGGCTCTCAAACTAGACATGAGTAAGGCCTATGACAGAACTGAATGAGTTTCTATGAAAAATCATGCTAAAAATAGGCTTTCACTCAGCCTGGGTCAAACTCATAATGCAGTGTATTAATACTATTTCCGTTGTTGTTTCAATTGAAGGAGAAACCTATGGTTCCTTTTAGTCTTCTAGGGGGTTGTACCCAAGTGACCCTTTATCTCCATATCTATTTTTTACTATGTGCTTAAGGTTTATCTTTCCCTCTCAATGAAGCTGAGAAGAACTCTTACTACAAGGAACAAGGGCTTTGGTTAAAATTCGCCACCAACCTTGTTACAAATATGTCCATTGCAAAAAGTTTCAGTGGGAACAAAACAAGATCACTAGACTCACCATTGAAAGGGTGTAAAACTCGTCATTGAAGCCTAATACTATGTCTCTGTACTTTGTGGTCACCACTAATAAGGGATTTGGTGGCGACATTTGTCGACATAGGAAAGGTCTTTGGTGGCTTTGCTCCCCCTTGCTCTATATCTTGTTCTAAACTTTTCTCGTTGGCCTCTAAAGCATCTCTAACCAAGCTCAAATCATTTGCAAACATAGGTTAGGTGTAATAATACTTATCTTAGCATATAATCCAATTAATTCACGGGTATCAACTATTAATACATGCGCCAAAGCTAGTAGGAGGACCTTTTTCCTTTTTTGCTTATAATGCATTACAACGTTAGGGGAGAAGTGAGGGTTTGAATTTCCAACGTTGAAGTCATCTATTACTTAATGCTAGGAAATGTGCTACTTGAACTAATGCTCTTGGACCTAGTAGAAGCACTGGAATGTTTTGCAATTCAAATTTTCATATAATGCACCTTGTGTAATTTGCAATTAAATTATATAAGCTAAGTTCAGTAGTATTTTAGACACCTTTAACACGGGTAAAGAATATCAAGCATTATAAGGTTCTAGCTCAAAACTACCTTTTCTTATATTGTAAGAGCATTCCATCTTCATTTAATTTCCTTAATGAATTTTACTTCTAGAACCCCTTTGGATGTATTAAGTGATACTTATTTGGATTATTAGAACATTGCAAACATAAGCACAACTAACTTGAGCATCTTGAATTGATCTAAACTATTGTAACATTTGAGATGCATTCAATTATGTTATAAGCACTACTTTGAAACCTAGATCGAACAGTTGGTTTGATTGGTCCAATTGAGAACTAGTCATGTGTCCGGTCCGAATCACCTTCAAGGCTCGCAGTAGCAGGTGGACTGGTTCTAACCAATGAACCGATTGGTTTTCACAAACTTGTTGACCTGGATTGGGTTTGTGAAAATCGGTCCTTTTCTAAAAAATTGAATGGGAGTCGGTATTGGGAGGAGTCAAACCTGAGTCCTCCCAATACTTGAGTGAGTCTAAAACCATTTAGACTAATTAGTTCTTATATATTATTTATATTGAAAGTGTTATATGTATTACATACTATTTTATATAAGATTTATAAAATCTTTTATTCACTAACTAATAACTATTTTATTAATATCTCATAATTATATTATATGTTTATATATATAAGTTATACAAGTTTATGTGATATAATACTAAGAAATATAAATAAAAATTTTTAACTACTAAATATATTATAATTTTACTTATTAATATACATGGTTAGATATGCATATAAATATACTTTAATAATATGTAAAAATATATTAAAATTTATATATGTATATATCTCTACATAATATACTTTTATATGTTTTATTAAATTAATTAAATTTTTTATGTAATTGTAACGTTATCCGATTCAATTGGTTGAATTAGTTGACTTGTGACCTATGCAGCCTGTTCGGGTCATAATCCGAAATATTAATTTGTCTATCAAAATTCAACTTGTCATAAACCCAACATTTTCCCCACATTTTCATAAACAGGAGGGTTCCTAGTTTTAAGAAATTCTTCACACTAGGAATTTTTCAAATTATTTTTTTAAATAGTAAGAGGTCTCTAATCCAGGAGGGAAAAAAGAATCATATAATGAGGTATTGTTTGAGAGCACCTTAAAAACCATAATATTCCTAAACGCACCATAAATTTCGATATATGAACTTTTTGAAGGCTTGCAACTCGTCCTTTGGTGATCTAATTCGGTGTGAAATTCCGATTTAAATATAATCTCTCATGTTTGGGGTTCTTATATTAAATAGGATGTTTTGAAATTCAACATTCACAGGTATGATGTCTTCTTGAGCTTCAGAGGTGAAGACACTCGAACGTCTTTCACTTCTCATCTCTATTACTCTCTAAGCAATGCCGGAATTCACGTTTTCAAAGATGACGATGAGCTTCGAAGAGGAAATCACATCTCAATCGAACTGTTGCTTGCAATCGAAGGTTCTAGAATCTCTATCATCATCTTCTCTACAAACTATGCGGGTTCCAGATGGTGTCTTGAAGAACTGTTAAAAATCATGGAGCTTAGCAGAGCAATGGGTCAGGTGGTTTTGCCTGTGTTCTACAGTGTGGATCCGTCGGAAGTTCGTCATCAAACCGCTAGATTTGGAGAAGCGTTTCAATATCTTATACGCAGTATCTCAGCTACAGAAGACGAAGTGTTAAGGTGGAGGACAGCGCTCCGAGAGGCTGGAGGCATTGCAGGGTTTGTTGTGGTTGGTTCCAGGTAATTTTTAGATATTTTGTTTTAAATTTCTTTTCAAATTTGCATATTTTTTTTACTAGAGATTCTTGTTGTAATCTGCGCCTCTTGAAGATTTAACATGTGTAAACTTATATATAGGAAGTTGTTTTTACTTAAATTTCTAACTGCTAGCAAAATTTAATTATAGATAAATATTGATACATATAATTGATACGGTGGATGGAGTACTGACAAGGAACAGAATGGGTGGATTCAATTAAATGAAAGTTTTAAAGTTAATAAAAATGAGTTTTTTGTTGTGATTTTTTTTTCGAAGCTATAAAGATTCTATATGTGTGTAAATGATGTTAATATATAACCAATATTGGTATAATATAAATATTATGGTAGAGATTTAAATTTAAAATTTTTCCATACCTTTGAACTTGCTCAAATTGGCATGTTTAATGAATTGGGAAATACAAAACGTATTCTTGCCTTATATTTCAATAATACTTTATGTTCAAAACGTGAAGATTTTATTGCAACTGTAGGTTTTTTTTTTTGGTTAACAGCTGCTGCACCTTTGACCTAGGGCTTGTAACTTAGCAGCGGTCGTGTAGTTTTAATGCTAGGGAGTTCATTAAGGGCCTGAGGTTCAAAATCTGGTAATTGCTTGCTCCTTCCTTATGGGGCTTGTACGTACTGAAGTAATTAAGTTATTTCAAATATTATCTATAACAAAAAATAAAAAATAAAAACAGTTGCACTTTTCTTTTTATGATTTTTAAGTATATATTTTCTCTTTCACCTCATTGTATATTTCTTATCATTTGCTTTTTCTTTTATAGGTTAAAACTCCAATACACTTTTCATATTTGAAATCTAACTCATTGTTATTTGTGTTTTTTTAAAAGCTTTTAGTTCAATTGCATCCTCACAAATTTTAATTTTCATATTGAATCCAATTTTTTATGGTACCATAAAGACTTGTTGCCAATTCTTGACATGTGCAAAATGAAAAATTTCCCCATGTAATGAGGTCTATGACAATGGCAAATGGTGGCATCGTGTTTGCCTTGAGTTGAGTTGTTTATTTAAAAGTTATTAAGCATCATCTGTTTATTATAAATCCAGAAGTGTTTTTCATTAAGTTAGTTATTAAGATGTTATACGAATATATGAAACAAGGATGCTAGCCCGGACATGGCAACACAATAAAATCTAAAATATCTAGGTCTTATTTGAAGTGTCGCTGATATAACCAGAAAGAGAAATTCAGAGAAGGAAAACTGAGAGCAGGGAATTCTTATTGAATTCAACTTGAAGAGGACTCTTATTTGAGGAAGAGCACCAGAAACTCCTTACAAGAAAACAATATTTCCATGATCTATACCATTCTCTTTCTCTCATTTATATCTATCTTTCAACTACTTACTTCTCTTAACAGTAATACAACAGATTTACCAAAATATACCAACCTAACAACTAACTGCCTGCTCAGCTAACTAACCCTCCTTTTATGGTTTCCCATCACATAATCCTTCAAGTATCCAGAAACTTTCCTTTCCTTCTTGCTACTAGCCTTCCTTATTTGTATCAATACCCTCCCCGTCAAAATACTCTTTGTCCTCAAGGTGATAGTCAGGAAAAACTTCTTGAAAAGAAGAGAGGTCCTCCCATGAGGCATCAGCAGGAGTTAAACCATGCCAATCCACCAAATCTGCATTCTTTCATAACCTCCTTCAGAATTAATTCTCTTACCAATGATCCCTTTAGGAACTAAGGCAGGTTTATCAACCAGTTGCACTTTAATCACTATTGCAGGGTTGCCCACAAAAGGCCTTAAATAGACTAATGTGAAGAACTGGATTAACTTTGGCGGTAGCGGTAATTGTAAATCTTAAAAGGAATTCTTCCCTTTTAATTATATTGAATTAATTTACAATGATACAGAGACCTTCTCTTATAGCAGAGGCAAAAGAATCACTGTACTATTAGGTAACATAATCGTGTACAATTAGGAAACAAAAGAGAATCAAATCCCCTAAAACTAGGAAACTATCAAACTGGCTCCACTAACTTAGGAAACTAATATTTATCTAAAACTTAGGATTTCTAGGTTTGAAATATTTTGAAATATCCAAACTGTCCAACACTTCCCCTCAAGCTGGCTTGAAAATATCTTCCATGGACAACTTGTTCATTAAACTGTCGAAGTTCTTCTTAGGCAATCCCTTGGTAAGTATGTCTGCAATCTGATCTGTTGTGGGAATGTATGGGATGCAAATCTGTCCATTCTCTATCTTCTCTTTAATGAAATGTTTGTATGCTTCCACATGCTTGGTTTTGTCATGAAGAACCGGATTGTGAGCAATAGAAATTGCTTCTTTACTGTCATAGTAGACCTTCATTGGTGTGGGGTTGTAGAACCTCAATTACCCTAGTAGTCTTTCAATCCATAGTACTTCACAAATCCCATGGGCCATTGATCTGAACTCAAGCTTCGGCACTCCTTTTGGCCACCACATTTTGTGTTTTACTTTGCCATGTAACAAGATTCCTTCCACCAAAGTTGCACTAGCCAAAAGTGGATCTTCTCTCAGTAATATTTCCAGCCCAATTTGCATCAGTGCAGACTTCTACTTGCAAGGGTCCATGTTTCTTATATAGTAGTCCTCTTTCGGGTGATCCCTTTGAGTACTTTAGAATCCTGTTTACAGCTTCAAAGTGTTCAGGCCCTGGTGAGTGCATAAATTGGCTTGCCATGCTTATTGCAAAAAGCTATATCTGGGTGAGTATAGGACAAGTAGATCAATCTTCCAACAAGCCTAATGATAGTTTTCCTTGTCAACCACGTCCTCAGATTTTGCTGGTTGAAGCTTCGTATTGGGTTCAATAGGAGTTTCAATAGCTTCACATCCTAGCAACTCTGTTTCTTTCAGCAAATCAAGAAAATAGTTTGATTGGTTAATTGATATGCCTTGTTTGGATCTAGCAAATTCTATCCCAAGAAAATATTTCAAAGGTCCTAGTTCTTTGATTTCAAACACAAAAAAAATTTCTTCTTCAAATTATGAGCTCAACACCATCATCACCTATCAAGATAATATCATCTACATAGACAATTAGAACAACAATTTTTCCATTCGTGGAATGTTTATAAAACATGGTGTGATTTGCCTAACTTTGATTGTAACCATGACCTTTAACAACTGCACCAAAGCGCTCAAACCATGTTTTAGGGGATTGCTTAAGACTATACAAGGACTTTCTTAACTTGTAAACTTTGTTTTTGTCAAGTTTTCCTTCAAAACCAGGTGGAAGACTCATAAACACCACTTCTTCTCCCAAATCTCCATTTAGGAATGCATTCTTTACATCTAGCTGATGTAAAGGCCAATTGAAGTTTACAGCCCGGGTGGTGTATGATGGCTTCCAGAACACTTATTCCATTAATTTTCATGGAGTAAAGGTGACTTTGGAATCTTTGCATATTTCGGGCTTTGATACAAAACCAGCAAATACTATGCCGACCATAAGGCAATTTGCTCAGGGATTGAATCCATTTCAAGCAGTTTTTATGGTTGTGCAGCAGGAAATTAATCATGGTGCTGCAAATCAAGGACGCAGGGATTGGAGACCAAGTTTTGGTGCATATAAGGCCTGAGAGGATGATGACTGGAGGGTGTATTAAGCTGCACTATAGAAGGGACGGTCCCTTTAAAATATTGGAGCAAATAGGTCCCAACTCATACTTGTTTGAACTACCACCAGTATATGGCATCAGTGTTGTCATTAATGTGGAGGATCTTATGGAGTAGCGAGAATGGCTCAGAGGAGAAACAAATAGAGGCACAGGAACTGATCCCACAAATAAGTTCACAGCTCGAACACCCTAAGGCATTTCTGCAATTACTAACCATTAGTATGTTTCTAATTGCCATGGAGGGTACACTAAGTTCTTTAGTTCAGTTGGAAGGGTGACCTGAATCAGAATCCAGGTGGTTGCAAGCTGAGGAGGTCAACAAAATAGCTCCTCAATTGCTGGAAACATACATCCACCAACACTTGATGGAGTCAAGTCCTTTGGAGGAGAGGCAAGATGGTGCAAACGTCGCATAAATAGTTTATCTGAGGACATTATGTTTTGTTATGTGTCTTAAGTGTCTGTGTCATAGTGGAAGTCCTAGATGGAAAGTCTGTGTTTAGTTGTCATCCAAGTTGTGTCTTAAGTGTTTGTGTCATAGTGGAAGTCCTAGCTGAAAAGTCTGTGTTTAGTTGTCATCCAGGTTGGCACGGATATTTCCATGCTGGCTTGTAATCTAGGATATTGATGTCGAGTGAGAGGAGGGAAGGCAGAGTGGTTTGTGTTGTGAACTTTCCAGATATAGAGTGAGTTTGTGCTGGTTCTCGGCAGCTCGAAGGTGTGAGAGGCACCATTCGAGTGCTTCAGCTCTTGTATTACCCATTGTTTCTACAGTTTAATACAATCGACTTGCATCAATGGGCATCTGCTGTAGCCAGGACAGTGGTGTCAACTAAGCCATGAACTGAGTTTGTGCTCCTACTTTTCCCAGGCATAACGCTCCTTCGAGTTTCTTCCCTTCTTACCTCAGAAAATACTTCACCAATTGGAGGAAGAGGCTGCTTCCCAATGATCCGTCCTTGAACTTCATCTAGCTCAATGTCAAGTCCAACAAGGAACTTGAATATTCGGCCTTCTTCCACCATCTTCTTGTGATAATTGGCATCTTTAGCTGACTTCCATTCATAGTTATGGAACAGGTCAAGGTCTTGCCATATTCGTTTCAGTGTGTTGAAATAATTGTTGACACTTTCTCTTCCTTGTCGGATTTCACGAAGTTTCAGAGTCAACTCATAGACTTGTGATTTATTACCCAAATCAATGTAAATCGGAGTAACATTATCCCAAAGTTCCTTAGTCGTGGGATAGCACATATGGTTGGAGCTGATGTCTTCATCCATGGAGCTTACCAACCATGTCATCACCATGGAGTTTTCAGCATCCTAGGTAACATACCGTGGGACGACATTATGGGTTGGCTTCTTTGCTTCACCAGCTAGGTAGCCCATCTTCCCTCTCCCACAGCTGTACATTCACACGGATTGAGACCATCGCAAGAAATTCGTGTCATTTAGGCAAATTGTGGTAATCTGAACTGAGTGGGTAATCTGATCACCCAAACAAGTTTTAGGTTCAGCACCACGGTTTATTTGGACGGGAGGATCCGAGGCTGAGTTAACTTTAGACATGGTTTAGGAAGAAGAGTGGGTAATCTGCTCACCCAAAAAAGCTAGGGCCGGCAAAAGATTTTTGTGCCTGGCTATGATACTATCTTAAAAGGAATTCTTCCCTTTCAATTATATTGAATTAATTTACAATGATACAAAGACCTTATCTTGTAGGAGAAAAAGAATTAGTGTACAAATAGGAAAGAAAATCAGCATACAATTAGGAAACAAAAAGGAATCAAATCCCCTAAAACTAGGAAACTAACAAAGTGGCTCCACTAACTTAGGAAACTAATAATTATCCACCTATCAATCCTAAAACTTAGGATTTCTAGGTCAACTATTGAGATATTTCAAAAGAATTTGAAATATCCGAACTGTCCAACAGGAAATGATAGGCAAAAGATCCATGCTTAACAATTATTCTGAATGGCCCAACATATCTGCAGCTTAACTTGTGAGACAGTCCATGAACTAAAGAATTCTGCCTATATGGCTGAGGTTTCAACCATACCCAGTCTCGCACCATAAATTCCTTTTGCCTCCTATGATTATTTGCTAATTTCTTCATACGAGAGTGGGCAGATTTAAGATGGTCTTGCAAATTTAAGATGGTCTTGCAAATGAGGATCAATTGAAATCTGTCTTGTAAATGGAAGTCCACTGCATCCACTGGTGATGCACCAGGTAAGTAACCAGGTAGAGGGTTACGTTCCTTGCCATACAAGGCTTGGTAAGGACTCATTCCAATAGCACTGCAATAAGAGTTGTTGTACCAATATTGTGTCCGACATAGAAACTTATGCCAAACAGAGGGATAAGGGAACACATAGGCTCTAAGATACTGTTCCAAGGAACAATTTAAAGCCTCAGGTTATCCATCAGACCGAAGGTGATAACCTGAGGTGTATCTCAATGTAATGCCACTGTTTGTCAATAGATTAGTTCAGAATTTGCTCAAAAAAATGGAATCTCTATCAATTATAATAACTTGAGGGAAACCTTGTAGCTTCACAATGGTTTGAAGCAACACCTTTGCAACTAAATCAGCTGTAAACTGAGTTGGTAGGGCTGCAAAACGAGCATATTTGGGAAGTCTGTCAATAATCACCATAATAGCAGTGAAACTTAACCACCAGACTTAGGAAGATTGGTGATAAAATCCATTGCGACTTCTGTCCATAATCTAGTAGGTATTGGCAAGGGTTGTAGTAACCCCAAAGGCTTGGCTAGACTATACTTAGTCTTTTGACAGATCACACATGCAGCCACAAAAGTTTTAATATCCATTCTCATGTGAGGCCAATAAAAATTCTCAGCTACTATCATTAATGTGTTGATTACCCTAGCATGGCCTCCCATAGTTGTGCAATGCAATTCTGTAATAATACTTTGCTTGTGTCTAAATCTTGAGCTATTCTGATTTTGTTTTCTTACAAAAGGAGACCATCTTTGAAAGCATTTCCACCACATTCTTCTCTCTACCACATAAACCATTAAGAGAATACATCCTTTATCAGGTTACCGATAGAAAACTGACTGATCAAAGTTGCTTTGTTATAAACCAAATTGTAAAGCTACTTGACTGAGTCTTCCAAACCAAGCACGAGGAGGAGACTGCTTTAGGCCATATAAAGATTTCTTGAGTTGCACGCTTCCCCATTCTCCTCCTAGCAACAAATCTGGGTGGTTGCTCCATATACACCTTTGCCTATAGATAGTTGTGCAAGAAGGAATTCCTTACATCAAGTTGATGCATTGGCCAATGATAGGCTGCTGCAAGAGAGATAAAGAGCCTAATAGAAGCAAGCTTAGCAACTGGAGAAAAAGTATTAAAATAGTCAACTCCAAGTTTGGGCATAATCCTTAGTAATCAAGCAATCTTCAACCGAGTGAGGGAACCATTAGGATTAACCTTCACAATATAAATCAATTTACATCCAATAGCTTTCTTATCATTGGGAAGAGGAACCAAATCCTAATTTTGATTCTGGTGAAGTGCATTCCTTTCCTCGAGAATGCTCGCCATCCTTCATGAGCTAAGTCCTCAGTGTCTGTAGTGGGGATAGTAAAGGAATCCAAGGAAGCTACAAAAGATTGAGTAGTGGAAGTAATGCCAGTGTATGAAACATAGGAAGAAATAGGATAAGTACAAATACGTTTACCTTTGCCAAGAGCAATGGGAAGATCAAGAGTAGAGAGTGGATCTCTAGGCTCCTGAGACGAAGAAGCAAGTACAGTGTTGAGTTAGAAGCATCAATGGGTGTCACAGTAGTTTGCTTTGGCCAATGAGTGTAGACTTGTGGAAAGGGAACAATAGTAGTAGGTTAGACACTAGTTGACACATGGTCGGAGGAACTTGAGAAGGAGAGGAGACAATGGTGGAATGTAATCGGTAAACCAAGAAATCATCATCAGAATCCATAATTGAAGGAGTAGAATCACAAATGAAAGGAACATTCTCAAAAAATGTGACATCCGTAGATACCAAATATCTGTAGAATCACAAATGAAAGGAACATTCTCAAAAAATGTGACGTTCGTAGATACCAAATATCTCCCCTAGTCAGGGGAACAACAATGATATCCCTTATGGTGACGTGGATATACAAGACAATTACACTTGAGGGAATGGGGATCTAATTTTGAGAATTGGGGACAAATATCCTGAACAAAGCAAGAAAAATGAAAAAATTTAGGAGGAAGAGGAAAGAGAGACTTGGAGGGGAAGAGAAGAGCATGTGGAATTTTTCCCTAAAGAACAGAAGATGGCATGCGATTAATCAAACAACAAGCCGTAGAAACTGTATCAGCCCAAAAAAGTTTAGAAACTTTCATATGAAATAGCTCTAGCAACTTCAATTAAGTGCCTTTTCTTTCTTTTAGCTACCCCACTTTGCTAGGGAGTAACAATAAAAGAGGACTGATGTATAATGCAATGTCTAGATATATAGGAAGTGAAATCAGTAGAAAAGCATTCTTTAGCATTATCATTGTGTAAGACACACACATGAAGATCAAATTCAATTCAAATCTCAATACAAAAGGCACAAAATATAGAAAATAACTCAGGACGATTTTTCATTAAATAAAGCCAAGTAGAACTAGAGTAATCATCAACAAAAGTAACAAAATACTGAAAATTAGACTTAGAAGTAACAGGACATAGACCCCAAAAATGATTAATGGACAATCTCAAAGAGGGATGCAGCTCGTTTATGACTTGAGGACGATAAGTGACTTTAAGATGTTTGGCAAGTTGACACGACCCACAATTGAAATAAGATATAGACCTTAGACTAGGACACATTACCTTCAAGGCAACCAAGGAAGGATGACTCAAACGACAATGAAGCTGAAATGAAGAGAAACTACTAGAGCAAGCAACCGGGGCACAGAAGCATGTATGTCTTCTAGAACATACAATCCATTGGACTTGTAGCCTTTGCCAATAATTTTCTTCGTCTCAAGATCCTGAAACAAATGATAATAAGGAAAAAAGTGAACATTACAACGAAGAGCACGGATAATTTTACTAACAGATAACATATTAAAGGGAAATTGTGATAAGCACGAAACATATTCTAAAGAAAGTGATAGTGTGGGAGAAGCTTGTCCATTACCCATGACAAGAGCAGATGTTCCATTAGCAAGGGTAACATGGGGCATATCAGAAGAACATTGGAAAGAAGAAAGGATACTTGTATTTCCAGTCATATGGTTGGTTGCACCTGAGTCAATGACCCAACTGCGAGAAGAAGGGGTAAAGCAAGTAACTGAGTTACCTGACTGAACAAAAGTAGTAGTGGATGAGGGGTTGATGCCCTGTGAGGCTTGAAATTGGGTGTAGCGAGCAAATTCATTTGGACTCGTGCATTGTTATCATTGTTTTCTTACCCACGGCAGTGTTAGATGAGGTTGCTAACTCTTCACTAGAATTTGAAGTCATATTCCAGCACCATAACGATTGAAAACCCTTCTCCTTCAACTAGAAAACACTCCAACACTTCACCCAACCAGAACAACAAACCTTTCTGGTTGAAAAAAAAATAAAACGTGTAACTAGTAATAATATTGAAAGAGCAAGTCCAAACAAGTGGAATCATACCAGAAAACACACCAAATCAGAGAAAAAAGTCTTGAAGCGCATCATTACCTCATCAAAACATACCCTACAGCTTACCAAATCAATCAACTATACAAGTTAAGTCTTGTTTCACATTCATTTACTGAAAATGGACAAAAGGGGACTAAAAAACAGCTCCCCATGAAGAGAATACCCGTGGGCTTTCTGCCCCTTTCAGCCCCAAACACAACCCTAGTTGTGGCTGAAAACACCCTAAAATTGCAGCTGTAGAGTAGCTATGCGATTTTAGTGCCCTAGGAATAATGGCCCGAAAGCACCACCTCCAACCTCCATCTTCGCTGATCTACACTAGGGGAGGCTACCCTAGAGTCAAACGCATCTTCTGGAAGTTTATTTATTTATTTTACAGAATCCTAAGAGGAAGAGCTCTAATTCCGATGGCTCTGACACCATGTAGAGAATAATAGTAAGTGAGAGAGAGATGAGAGAATGTAGAGAATCATAGCAAGTGAGAAAGAGAGATGAGAGAAGGGGATTACTAACTTAATTTGTTAGGTTGCTATGTGTCTATTTATAATTGAGAAACTAGGTCAACTACTACACAATTGCAAGCCCAGCCCACTAGGGTTAGGCATTCACACGTCTTTTAACCTAGCTGTCAAGCTCTCTAACACTACACATACCTCTCTAATAGAAACCATGGAAATATAAGATAAACCACATAAAAGGCGGGGGGGCGAACAGATGTGTAGATATACTTGCAAAAGCAAGTTTGAATTTTGCCTTTTGGGAAGGTGTTAACTGAGGAATCTATTGATGATTTGAAGCACGTTTTATGTGCTGATGTAGAAGGGTCTGTGTTACCCTCTAGCTTCTCTGTTTAGATTTGTTTTTCTGGGCTTTTGGCCCTTTCTTTAAGAAAAAAAAAAAGAAAAGAGAAAAAGAGGAATTCATAAAGAAAAACTGAGAGCAGGGAATTCTTATTGAATTGAACTGTAACAGGAACTTTCACAATATTTACATGATCTCTACTCTTCTCTTTCTCTCATATATCTATTTTTTGAATAGTTACATTTCTTAACAGTAGTGCAACAGATTACCAAATAAAGCAACCTAACAACTAACTTCCAGCTCAGTCAACTAAGTCTCCTTTTATGGCTTCATCGTCACATAGTCCTTCCAAGTATGGAGTAACTTTCCTTTCTCTCTTGCTATTGCATTTCCTATTTGTACCAGTCGTGTTGTGTTTTATGAGTTAACATGAAGCGTTTTTGTTTCATAGTTAAGCATGTATTCAGAAGTATTCACATTAAAGCTTGATTTATAAAACATCTATGTGAAATGAATATCATTGTAATTCTTTTTAATAAGTTGAGTTGATGTAATTCTTTCAGTTTATAGTTGGTTAGTTGATCCAAACGTAACTTTTTTATTTGTTTTGATAAATCAGTTGATTTGAAATTTACCCTCTTTTGGTTAGAGTATAACCTAATGCACTGAAATTTCATGTCAAGCTTGAGAACAATGTCCTTAATTGAATTTACTGGCCTGGTCCAAATTGTCATCCTAAATCTCCTAACTAGTCTCAATATATATGTGTTATGTTATTCACCCCAAATCAAAATTTTATATGCTGCTTTTATTTTCGTTTACCATTGACACTGTTGGTTCCAAGGGCATAGGTGGTGTCATAATTGCCAACATAGGTACATTCCCAGTTGTTTCTTTTGTAGTTGGTTCACTCCTAATTTCTCCTTTTATTTTGATACATTTGATGTTGCTTTTAACATCTTGCTTTACCTCTAATCATGCTTATATAATCAATGCTGCTTTTCTCTTATTCTTATTTATACTTGACAGGAATGAAAGTCAGGATATCGAGAATATTGTTGACCATGTATCTGATATACTAGACAAGACAGACTTGTTTGTCACTGATCACCCAGTTGGACTAAAGTCTCGTGTGCAAGATGTGATTCAATTGTTGGAAAACTATCATCTAAATGATGTTCTCATGGTAGGGATATGGGGAATGGGGGGAGTTGGTAAAACAACCATTGCCAAAGCCATTTATAATGAAATTGGTCGCAATTTCGAGGGTAGAAGTTTTCTTTCAAATATCAGGGAAGTTTGGGAGCAAGATAATGGCCAAGTTTATTTACAGCAGCAACTTCTTTCAGAAATATATAAAACAAAAAAAATGAAGATTCATAACACTGAATCAGGAAAAATTATGATGAAGGAAAGACTTCGCCATAAGAGGGCGCTTATCGTACTTGATGATGTGACTCAGTTGGATCAACTAAATGCTTTATCTGGAAGTCGTGAATGGTTTGGTCCAGGGAGTAGAATAATCATCACAACTAGAGATGAGCATCTACTTAAATTCCTTAAAGTGGACCATGTATATAGAATGAAAGAGATGGGCAAAAGTGAAAGTGTTGAGCTTTTCAGTTGGCATGCATTTAAGCAAGCAAGTACTAGAGAAGATTTCAAAGAACTTTCTAGAAATGTAGTTGATTATTCTGGAGGACTACCACTAGCTCTTGAAGTCCTTGGCTCTTATTTGCTTGATAGGAAAATGACAGAGTGGAAGAGCGTATTGGAGAAACTCAAAATAATTCCCAATGGTCAAATACAAAAGAAGCTAAAAATAAGCTTCGACGGTTTAAGTGATGATACGGAGAAAGAAATATTCCTTGATATATCTTGTTTCTTTATAGGGATGGACAGATATGATGTAACACATATATTAAATGGCTGTGGATTTTTTGCAGAAATTGGAATAAGTGTCCTTGTAGAGCGAAGCCTTGTAACCGTTGACAAGAAGAACAAGCTTGGTATGCATGATTTGCTGCGAGACATGGGAAGAGAAATAATTCGTGAAAGTTCACCAAAAGAGCCTGGGGATCGTAGTAGGTTATGGTTTCATCAGGATGTGCTTGATGTATTATCGAAGCGTACGGTAAGAACTTTTGTCTTTCTCTATATATAGTTGTTTTAAAAAATTTAATGCCAAGGGAAGCCTAATGAACATTGTTGGATTCCTATACATAGTATTAGGTTGTAAAGCCTATTGTAAAGCCTTGTACTATATTGACCCATTGGCCCAGTATATCTTATATATATAATCAGCTATAGTAGTTGTTCCATTCACTTACACACTTTCTCACATTAGGGTTTCTCTCTCTCTCTCTCTCTCTAACTTTCACATGGTATCAGAGCTTGGGGAAAGAAAACCCTACGTTTTAGTGTGCGCGTTAGTGATGTTCAAAACCTAGTAGTCAATACTATTAGATTTGGTTCGTCCTTTTCCCAATGTCGGTTGCTCATTCCGGGAAAACCACCGTGTTCAGAAAGCTTCCGTCCTTAGAACCCCAAACCGGAGCTGTCCAACTTCGGCCCACATGTTGATCACCTCCTCTGCTGTCCAGTGAGCTTTGCAATTTCAATATGCTACTTCCGGTGGGTATTTGAACACACCGCCGCCTCTATCGAATGTAGAATGCTCAGATTAGCTAGTCCCCAGAAGCTGTTCACCGGACGCTGCCGCACGCGCTGTCTTTTGCTCAAATCATTCAAGCCTTTTCAGTCATTTGCAGCCTTGTTTCAAGTTTCTTAGAGTTGTCTTCCATCCAAATCATGTCAAGTTCTACTTCAGTCATTTTAGTCTGTTGAAATTGGGGTGGCCACCCTTAGGTACAACTCACCCCAAAAGCTAGCTCAAGGGGTAGGGAGCCTAAGGGACTTAGAAACCCCCATAGATCAACTCAGTCATCCGATGTGGGACTCCCAACACTCCCCGGCACATCGGAGGCTATGAAAGTGGGGCCCAACAATCGAGAGTAAAAACTGGCTCTGATACCATGTAGAAATTGGGGCGGCTGCCCTTAGGTAGAACTCACCTCAAAAGCTAGCTCAACGGGGAGGGAGTCTAAGGGACTTATAAACCCATATAGATCGACTCAGTCATCCGATGTGGGACTCCCAACACAGTCAACAAATTGGGTAACCTCACCCCTGTTTTCACTTCTTCTCCTGTTATCACTGTTGAGAAACTCTCTGGGAGTGCCAATTATATGTCTTGGGCTGCTTCAATTGAATTATGGTTTATGGGATAAGGAGTTGAAGATCACTTAACCAATAAGGCTGATAATATACTTGATGCTGGAAAGGCTTCTTGGAAGAAGACATATAAAACCTATTATCAGCGGTGGGATAAGGTCAAAACTCTATATTAATGATATTCATAGTTTTTATACGATTGTTTCTAACATGGTTTCCTTGAAGCAATGTGATATGGATATGTTTAAATTTATTGGCAGGCTTGAATCGCTCAAGAAAGAATTTAATTCACTTATGCCTATTGTTGATACTGTTGAAAAGTAACTAGAACAACGAGATCAATTCTTTATGGTTCTAGGATTGATTGCTATTCGGCTTGAGCTTGCTCTAGTTCGTGATCAGGTTTTGGCTAACCCTATTATACCTTCTCTAGGTGTGTATGCTCGAGTACTTCATGTCTCTTCCTCGATAGTAGTACCTCTTCTGTCCAAACTGTCGAATCCTCAGTGTTGACTTCACAAACCAACACTAGAGGAGAACAAGGAGGATGAAATAATAATTTGCAAAAGGAAAGGAAAAAAAGCAATTATTGTGTCATAAGTGGGGCCTTGTCAAAGATTAGTGTTATAAGTTGCATGGTCATCCACCTTGTGCTAATGTTGCTTAGATTGCTGGTGTACCTGATTCATCAGAAGGACATTCATCACCTCCACCTGGATCTTCTCTTGTATTAATTGGACCTGATTATGAGAAGTATGTCCGATATCCGCAGCTCAACAACCATCCACACCTATTGCCTTTGTTGCCCACACGGGTAATTCAGTTGCTTGCCTTGCTCAGTCTCCTACCCTTTGACCCTGGGTGAGATTCTAGTGCCTCTGATCACGTTTCTGGTAATTCTCATCTTTTCTCTCGTATTACAAGTTCTAGTTGTCTTCCTTTTGTTACCCTTGAAAGTGGTTCCAAAGCAGTTGCTAAAGGCATTGGGCAAGCCCATCCGACTCCTTCCTTCCCTCTAGACTCTATTCTTTATGTTTCTGGATGTTCTTTTAATCTCATTTCTGTTAGCAGATTAACTCACACCCTTAATTGTTTCGTTATTTTTGTTGATAATTCTATACTTGTGCAGGACTGGGGTATGGGACGGATGATTGGCTTAGAGCATGAGTCCCAGGGGCTTTATCACCTCACTTTGCCCTTATTTGCAGCTGCCTGCACATCCGCTGAGTCACCTACCATTTGGGACTCTGCCGGATGGTTACACATCTTTCGAGTTTGTCTTCTTTAGATTGTGAGTGGTGTCAGTTTGAAACACAGTCACGTACTCCGTTTCCAAAGCGCGTCAATAATCGGGCTTAAGTTCCTTTTGAACCTTTACACTCGGATGTTTGAGGTTCTAGTCATGTCACTTCTTTTGTGGGACTTAAAATATTTTGTCACTTTCATTGATGACCATTCTCGATGTACTTGGTTATTTTTAATGAAAGCTCATTTTGAGTTGTTTGGTAATTTTCAGGAATTTTGTGCTGAAATAAAAAATCAATTTAGTGTTTTACACAGTGATAATGCCCATGAATATATTTCTACCCCTTTCAATAACTTTGTCTTCACAGGGTATTCTTTATCGGTCATCTTGTGCTCATATACCTCAACAATGAGGTGGCTGAAGGTAAAAAGCATCATCTTATTGAAACTGCTGGTACTCTCTGACTCCATCATCGTGTTCCTTTTCATTTTTGGGCTGATGCTGTTCTTATTGCCTGTTTTTTAATTAACCGAATGCCTTCTTTAGTGTTGCAGCATGGAATTCTTCATTCTCTTTTGTTCTCGACGTAGCAGCTTTATATTCGCCCACCTCATATCTTTGGATGCACTTGTTTTGTTCACAATTTACAACCTGGGCAAGACAAATTTTCTCCTAGGTCCATCAAGTGCATCTTCCCAGGATATTCTTGTCTTCCTCTATTGATATTGAGGATATCCGACAAAAAAAAGGAATTACGCAACCGGCATTCTGGTTTAATTAATATAGGATATTGTTGTTATTCTCCTAATAGCCAGCTTTATTTTCTCACAGTTGATGTGACTTTCTTTGAGTCTTCTCCTTTCTATTCCCCGTCTACTATTGAGAACAGTGCTATTGATGATGCTCTTCCTATCTTATTTTGGCCCCCTATTGATTCCACTGAGTCTACTACACCTTTGGTCCATGATCGCCATCTCCAGGTATACCACCGTCGCCCACGACCTAATCCTATTTTAGGCACTATTGATCCTCAGGTGACTCACCTCCTATGCCATCATCTCCACCTACCGTGGACCTGCCAACCATTGCTCTTCGGAAAGGTAATTGTTCTACTTGGAACCCTCATCCTATACATACCTTTCTTAGTTATCATTGCTTGTCTTCACCGTATTATGCTTATGTCTACTCTTTGTCCATTGTTCTTATTCCTAAGACTACTTGTGAGGCTATTTTCGATCCAGGGTGGCATCAAGCCATGGTTAATGAAATGACTGCGTTGCACTCTAGTGGCACTTGGGACATAGTTCCCTTACCTTCTGGTAAGTCTCTTGTTGGTTGTCGTTGTGTTTATACTGTTAAGGTTGGTCCTGATGGATAAGTTGAACGGCTAAAAGCTCGTTTGGTTGCCAAAGGATATACTTAGATTTATGGGCTGGATTATAATGACACTTTCTCCTATGGCAAAAAATGGCATATGTTTGCTTGTTTCTTTTTATGGCTTCCATGTGCCACTAGCTTCTTTATCAGCTTGACATCAAGAATGCTTTTCTCATTGGAAAACTTCAGGAGTAGGTTTATATGGAGCAACTAGGGCTTTGTTGCTCGGGGGAGTCTGGTCTTGTGTGTATGCTTCGCCGCTCCTTGTATAGGTTGAAATAGTCTCCACGTGCTTGGTTTGGGAGTTTTAGTACCGTTGTTTAGGAGTTTGGCATGACACGCAGTAAGGCTGATCACTTTGTTTTCTATTGTCATACATCAGATGGCAAGTGCATTTATTTGGTGGTTTATGTAGATGATATAGTCATCACAGGAAGTGATCAGAATGTCATTCTTCATTTGAAGTTTCATCTGTTTAATAATTTCCAGACTAAGGATTTGGGTTGTCCTAAGTATTTTCTTGGCATTGAGGTAGCTCAATCTAACATTGGTATTGTTATTTTGTAGAGGAAATATGCATTGGATATCCTTAAAGAGATTGACATGTTAGATTGCCAACCTATTTATACACCTATGGATCCAAATGTTAAGCTTTTGCCAGGAAAGGGGGTACCCTTGGCAGATCCTGACATAGACCGAAGACTAGTTGGAAAACTAAATTATTTTACTATCATTAGGCCAGACATCTCCTTTGCTGTAAGTGTGTCAATCAGTTTTAGTCAAGGGGATGCTGTGATACGTATTCTTAGATATGTTAAAGGAGTACCAGGCCAAGGATTGTTATATGAAGATAAGGGCTATACTCAAATTATCAGTTACTCTAATGTTGATTGGGCAGGATCTCCATCAAATAGGTGGTCTACTTCAGAATACTGTATTCTTGTTGGAGGTAATCTGATATCTTGGAAGAGTAAGAAGCAAGATGTGGTTGCCAGATCGAGTGCAAAGGCCAAATATAAAGCCATGGCATTGGCAACGTGTGAACTCATGGTTGAAGCAACTATTTCAAGGGTTGAAGCAACTACTTCAAGAATTGAAGTATGGAGAGGTGACGCAGAAGAAGTTCATTTGTGGTAATCAAGCAGCTTTACATATTGCTTCTAATCTTTCATGAGAGAACTAAACACATTGAAGTTAATTGTCACTTCATCCGCGAGAAGATGTCATCAAAACGCATTACTACTAGTTTTGTCAACAGTTGACCAACTAGTAGATGTTTTTACGAAGTCGGTTATTGTATTGGGTTTACTTGTAACAAGTTTGGTGCATATGACCTATGTTCCATCTTCAAGGGGAGTTGGATTCCTGTACATAGTTAGTATTAGGTTGTAAAGCCTTGTACTATATTGGCCTAGTATCTCTTATATATATATATATATAATCAGCTGTAGGCTGTAGTAGGTGATACATTCACTTACACGCCTTCCCACATCAGAGTTTCTCTCTGTCTCTCTAACTTTCACAAACATTAATGAATTGGTTGCACAATCCATTTGGTTTCTTATCTTATCATAAAAAATGTGAAAGTTGGTTTCGTTCTAATTTATTCTATGCTTTTTACCTCTTAGGTTCAAATTATGCATTTAAAACCTCGTTGTTTTAGACACTTGCTCTAGAAGCTTGCTTGTGAGTTGTGACACAAGTTCATGTTTTGCTTTTCAGTAAACACAAATAAAAAATGCACACTTTTATTTTTCTATGGTCATTATTCACAGGTAACAGCAGCTGTTGAGGGACTATCTTTGAAGTTGTCAAAAATCAATACAGTTATTTTGAGGACCAAAGCATTCAAGAAGATGAAGAGGCTCAGACTGCTTTGCCTTGGTAATGTACAACTTGCTGGAAACTATAAATATATTAAGAGAGATCTCAAATGGCTTTGTTGGCGGGGATTCCCTCTGAAATACATACCTGGAAACTTTTATCATGGAAATTTAGTTGCTATTGAGTTAAAATACAGCAACCTCAAACTAGTGTGGAAGGAGCCCCAGGTATGGATACTGAATTTGTTCTTCCCATTCATAAGTTGATTTCTACTTACATTTATTGTTAGCAATAATTTAAATGAAGTGTGTGGAAGATTACTACAATTATTTAGATGTTGCTTTGACTAAGGTTAATCAATGCTTTTAGAAGTTGATACTTGTTTTTTAGAATGTTAAAATCATCTAGATACTTTCACAAACTATATTAAAATCCTATACAATTTATCATTTTGTGTTTGTTTTTCTTCTTTTTCATCATCTAAAACACTTTTTTACAAGTTCTACCAAAACATTCAACTACCTGTCAAGCATTTTAAATCTTATTTCAAAATGCTACTTTTACAGTAAGTTCTAATGTTAGGTGTTAGAAGTAGCCTTTAACAGTAGGTCTTGAAAGCAATAGCAATGCCTAACTCATGAATGACACTTTCTACTATCGAAGTTATGGATATATATAACCGTTTCCATCTATTCTATTTTTCAAGTTTCTTCTCTAATTTCCCTGTGAAAATTTATTTTTCTTGCAGTTATTGGAGAGCTTGAAAATCCTCAATCTCAGTCACTCCCCTTACTTGACTCGAACTCCTGACTTTTCAAAATTACCAAATCTTGAAAAGCTAATACTCCAAGATTGTCCAAGTTTGTCTGTGGTTCAACAGACCATAGGGCATCTCAAGAAACTTTTTTTGATAAATTTGAAGGATTGTACTAGCCTTCGCAATCTCCCAAGAAGTATTTATAAATTAAAATCTCTAAGAACTCTTATTCTTTCTGGTTGTTCAATGATTGAGAGGTTAGAGGAGGACCTGGAGCAAATGGATTCCTTGACAACTTTGATTGCTGATAACACTGCTATAACACAGGTTCCTTTTTCATTAGTAAGATCAAAAAGCATCGCATATATATCTGTGTGTGGTTATGAAGGATTACCACGTGATGTGTTTCCTTCTCTCATTTGGGCTTGGATGTCGCCAAGAAATAATCCCCTATCTCTTATTCAGGGTATTTCATCTTCATTTTTCTTAGATGTACTAAATAACGGTTTCCCTTCTCTATCATCTATTCCCAGTGACCTACCAAAGCTTCGAAGGCTTTGGGTGGAATGTGGGTCAGATATTCAACTAAGTCAAGGTGTAGCAAAAATTTTGGATGCCCTCTATGCCACAAATTGTATGGAATTGGAAACAACACCGAATGCATCACAAATCTTCAATATGGGAACTTCTTCATTAACTGATCATCATCGTCAAGTTCACATTTCAGGGTTAGAAATTTCCTTGGGGCATCTTTTAATTCGAATTGGAAGGAATGACGAAGTCACTAGCACTCTTACTGAGAATATTTTACAGGTTCATCTTTCTTCTTCCCTTACTTTGTATATATCATAGAAAAAGATCAATTGGACCATATTCTTTGTGGTCATCTTTATTTAAATTCAGGAGTCATCAATATCTACACATATTTAGAAAAATAAAAAAGTTCCACAAATTATACGCACATGTCCAGAACTGTGTAAATATTTGTACAGTCCATCTTCAATTCAATTAGTGCAACCATTTGTAATTTTTCTCAAATCAAATGAAGAAAAAAGTACTCTTTTGTGATATATTAGGGAAATAGGACATGAGATTTTCGTTCTATTAAGTTTTTTTAATATAAATTATTAAAAATAACTTAAGACTATAAATGTTCTATATAAAGATAGTAAATTGTGTTATTACCTTATTCTTAAAGGTACAAGTATTTAGAATGCAAACTAAAAGTAGTGTGGCATATAAGTTATACAACTATTTTAGAAATATTAATCTATGACAAATTGTAGTTATTAGGAAGTATGTATCAATTACTGTTATTCAAAATTTGCTTCAGTTAGTTTCCTTATTTATGTAATTTTTATATCTAATTCTGTTTATTATTTTGAAAATACACTTTTTATTTTGAAAATACACTTTTAAGTGAGTCATATAACTTGAGTCATATAATTCAGAATTTACTTCAGTTGGTTACCTTATAATGTCTTACAACAAAGTAGGAAATGAGCTTTCTGTTTGCATAAGTATTAATGCTGTACAAGAAGATAGAGTTATTATTTATTTTATTATGTAATGATGTAATTATTATTTGGGAATTATAGTTTGTAATTTTGTAAATTGGTAATAGGGTTTTTGATTTTGATAATTAGTTAATTTGAATTTGAATATAGGTTTTTACGTCTTAGCCCATATCTTATTTTCCCAATACCATGTTAGGGTTTCTAATCAATTGCCTTTAAATAGATCTAGGTTAGTTATAGTCGTTACCTTTTAGATTGATATTAGTAAAACAGAATTTTTAGTCTCTTTTCAGAGTGTTGTTTGTGTTTTCACTTTTGGTTCTACATCAAATATATGTTAAGAGCTTGGGTTTGTGTTTGTGCTACAGGGATTTACTCCCAGGAAGTGTGGTGATGTTGGTGTTCTCCCTGGTGACAAATATCCCTACTGGTTAACTTACAAGGGTGAAGGGCATTCAGTAATTTTCAAAGTGCCTCGAGTTAATGACTGTAACATGAAAGGGATGACTCTTTGCTGTGTATATTCCCCTTCAGGTCTTTTGGTCAACACGGTATTTGAATCTCTTGTTAGTGTCTTGATCATAAATTACACAAAGACGACCATTCAGCTCTACAAGCGAGACACAGTGATTTCGGTTGAAGATGAAGAGTGGCAGGGCATAATATCAAATCTAGGATCTGATGACCAAGTGGAGGTGATTGTAGTTTTTGGGGATCGATTCACTGTCAAGAAGACAGCAGTTTACTTGATATATTATGAGTCATTCGATGAAAAGATGGAGCCTTCTCCGGCTCCAAATAAAAATTCTTTTGACAGTTGTTATGATCCTATAACTAGAAATCCGTTAAGGGTCAAATCCAAGGAATGCGGATGTGATGATGAGGAGGGGACACACCTCATGAGACCCAGAAAGACAATGAAAATGTGAAATCTTGAACAGTGTTTTCTTCCATTTTCATTTAGAAATGCCATAATAGGATTCCCCTGTTCTTACTGCCTTCCAATACTTCTCTTTAAAAGTCAATATATATCATATCAGAAATAGATACAGACCTTGATTAACATCGTTTGGCTTAAGATTAATTATTGAGAGCATTTTCTGATCACAATTTACTTAGGTCTTTAGTTAGCTCACCAAAGTTGACATATCCTAGCAGCTGGATTTCTTACATAGGAATTCACCCATTCTGGCTCTTGTTAATGACCGAAGCCTCTAAGTAGTAAAGCTTTTTGGTACACCGCTTTTTACTTTTATTGTGCTAACGCCATAAAAGGCTAATGCTTGGTAAACTTCACCAGCATATCGATTATTGTGAAAATAGTTTTGTACTCAATGGGAAAATAGAGTTGATAAAGTTCATCAGCTTAATTGGTTCTTATTGCCGTTTTGACATGACAGGAAATGTAGAAAGTTACTATGTCCTTTGCTTGGAAGTGATAAACGTATGGTAAGATTTTGCGTAGAACTCAAATATCTTCTTATTGATAGCTTCCAGCAGTGACATTCTCGTTAAAGAACATAACAAATCCCAGTGCAACCTTGACTCATAACAAAAACCCCAAACAAATTAAACTTATCTACTTTTATTTGAATAATTGAACATGCAACTCTAACAAACCTGACATCTAACAAATTGAACTCTATTGCTGATATTTTGGATTGGGTCTCCTTGTTCGTTTTCCTATAGTTGCATCATTCCCCATTGAAGAGAATCCTTGTCCTCGAGGATTGCGTTAGGGAATGTAATAGTTGTAAGTTTTCCCATGTGGCCTCATTTTCGTCTAACCCTTCCCATTGCACCAAAACCTCTTATTCGTTGCGAAGTCCTTGTTGAACCCAGCGATGCTATAGGATAGCTTGGTGTTGTATTTGGAGGCTCCCTTCTTTAGTTAGTGACCGTTTTATCTGTGCTAGTGTCGCAGCACTTCCTTGGTAAGCCTTTAATAGAGAGACATGGAAGACTGTGTTGGTAGCTCTAAATAGTAAGATGTCCCACTTTATAGGGCCCATAGAAATGATTAGCAAGCTTCTTGTTGTGTCTTCGAAACACAATGGATTAGCAAAAAGGATGAAGCATTAGATAGACCCATTGGCCAACGGTGAACTCCATCTTTCTTCGATGTTTGTTGGCGTTTTGCATCATGTGGCCTCTAGCCATATGCAGCAAAGAACGAAGCTTTTGTAGTACTTGGTTTCTATCGAGCAGCTCTGTCTGCACCTTGTTCACAATGTTGCTTCCCCTCGCATTGGATAATTTTAAGAGGGGGATGCCAATATACTACCTCAAATTGGGCCACTTGGTTGACTCATGGAAGTTGATATTATTCCAAAATTCAACCCAAGGTAAATATTTGACCCAAAGTTTTGGTTTATGGCACAAAAAGGACTTGAGATACTGCTCTATGCACCTCTTAACTACCTTCGTCTAGCCATATGTTTAGGGATCGTAGGTCGTGCTAGTCTGAAGCTTGGTTTCTTGGAGTTTGAACAATTCTTGCAAGAAGTATGAGATGAACACAGGGTCCTTATCACTGACAATGTTAGTGGGAAAACCATGGAGTCGTACTACTTCTACATTTGCCTTTGCCACCTTCTTAGTTGTATAGGGGTGTGCCAATGAGCGTATTTGCTCAATCAATTCACTAACACGAAGATAATGCTTTTCCCTTGTGATACAGGGAGCTCTTCGATACTGACTTCATCCCATACTTTCTCGGGTATGTGCAAAGGTTGCAAAAAACCAGTAGGGCTTCATGCTTCATAGTTGTTTCTTTGGCACGCGTTACAAGCAGCGACATAATGTTGCATTGATTTCCTCATGCCTTCTTAGTAAAAGTCCTGTAAGAGACGCATGTATGCTTTCGTTTCCCTCGCATGGTAGGTGTGAAGCACAAAATCTACAACTTCATGGTTAGTAGGCATCGCCAATCTCCCCTTATAAAACAATAGCCCATGCTTGAGCTCATAGGCTGTTGCCCTTTGAGTTTTCCTATTAAACGTGGTTTCTCCATTGCACTAGATATAATTAGGTGCAGTTCAGGTCGCTTAGCTCATCTATAATCGTGAAGTGAGGCTGTGAGATTCCCATGAGCACTAATGGTTGTGGGTGTCTTGAGAGTACATTAGCTGCTTAGTTGTCTCTTCCTAGCCTATATCACACCTCATACTCGAACTCGAGCAATTTGGAGACCCACTTCTATTGTTTGGGAGTTATAAGCTGTTGTTTTAGCATGTGGTGTAAGCTCTTTTGATATGTAAATGGTAAATTTCTATCTCAATAGGTATAGTCTCTATACTTGGACGACCTTCAAAATTGCGAGTATTTCTTTGACATATGTGGCGGGTGATTGTGCTTTGAGTCCTAATGCTTTACTAAGGTAAGCAAGAAGACATCCTACCTATGAAAATACAGCTTAAATAGCTACATCACAAGCGTCTGTCTCCAACATGAAAAGCTAGGCAAAGTTGGGCATGGCCAAGCCGGGTGTTGTCGTCATAGCGGTCTTTAATAATAGGAAAGCTTAGGTTTCAGCCTCAGCCCTTTAGTAATTACCTTTCTTGAGCAGAGATGTCAAGGGTGCAACGATGGTACCATAACCCTTCACAAACTTTCGGTAATACCCTTTGAAGCCGAGGAAGCCACATAACTCAGTAACATTTCTTGGCTGCGGCCATGCTTCTATGGCTTGCACCTTGCTTGGATCAACCTTAACTCCTTGGTTGGAGATTATATGGCCCAAGTAGTATACTCTGATTGTCCAAACTTGCACTTGGATTTCTTTGAAAAAAATTGGTTATCTTGTAGTGTTTGTAAAGTGAACTGTAAGTGTTTGAGATGGGCATCCCAAGTTTCACTATAAAGTAGAATATCGTAAAAAAAAAAAAAAAATAGGACAAATTTTCGTAAGTAAGGAACAAAGATTGAATTCATGATTGCTTGAAAGGCAAATGGGGTATTGCACAACCTGAAAGGCATTACCAGATACTTGTAATGTCCTTGATGGGTACAAAATATTGTTTTGTGGACGTTGTCTGGTTGAATGCGTATCTGGCAGTAACTCGCCTTCAAATCCAGCATAGAAAAGAATTTGGCCTCATATAATTCATCGATCATATCTTCAATGGTGGGTATGGGAAACCTATCTTTGATAGTGACATCATTAAGTGTGTGATAGTCAGTACAAAATTGCCAGTTTTCGTCTTTGCGCACCAATATCATAAGCGAGCAATTAAGGCTTATGCTATGTATGATGATGCCTGCTGCGAGCATTTTAGTCACTTTTTCTCTGTCTTGTTTTTTGATGATACGAGTACCTATAAGGTTGCACGTTTATTAGGGGTATGCCACACTTGATAGGTATTTGGTGATCAAATTGGCATCGTGGTGGTAACCCATTGGCCTTGGAAAACACTTATGCATAAGACTTTAACAAGGACCCTACTCCTTCACTGACTTAGGACTCTGTGGTGTCCTCTATGATATGGATTGTTAAGGCATAGATCTTAACTATCTGTGACTGCTCTTTCAAGAGTCTTTGCATGGATAGGACTTCGGTTGCCTTACCTATTTCCCCACATCTCACATATGGTTGTCCATCCTTATAGAACTTCATGGTGACTGCCAATCACATACTATAAGACTAAGTGTTTTCAACCATTGCACCCTGAGGACAATGTCCAGGTCTGCTATTGGTATCACATACAAGATTGTTGGAAAGTTGAACCCTTGTACTTTAATTTGTACTTCTTTGCATTTCCCTTGGCTTTTGACTGGGGTCCCATTAGCAACTGAAATCTTAAACCAAGATGGTTTGGTTATAAGAAGACACGCCACCGAGGCCTTTTGAGTGTAGATGAAATTGTGCGTTGATCTACTATTAATCAAGATGGTGATGGGGAGGGATGAGACATACCTTGTGACTCTAAGGGTGTCTGGGTCTTCCAAGCCAGACAGTGCATGCGGAGAAATCTCCACCCCTTCTGCTTCATCTAATTCTTCCTTTGTAGTGTCTCCATACCCTTTTGTCATGACTAGCTATGATCTTTTACACTTGCACCACAACGAACTTCTCATCGCAATTAAAACACAACTCTTTCTCTCGCTTTCTTTGCATCTGTTCCTATTGTAGTTTCTTGATGTTTGGTGTAGGAGGATTTTTATCTGCTAATGCCTTCCTTTCATCCCCTACTTGATATTCCTTATATTTGTGAGATATTTGGTCTGCCTTCATGCGCTCATGATCAATTGCTTCTCTGACTATCTTTGGCTTCCACAAGCATACTTCACCTGCCATATCTCCTTTTAGGTCGCCCATAAAGGCTCCAACTAAGGCTTACTGGGGCCATCCCCTTAGTTTGCTAGCCTCTCAAATTCCTTTAGATAGTCCTTCAACATCCCAATTTGCTTTACATACTTCAGAGCCTCATCATAGTCTTCGAACTCTATTAGCCTAAAGCATGTTAGTAGCTTTGTCTTAAAGTCTTCCCATTTCACACATTTACCTTCCTTCGAATATGTTTGTTGCAACCACTGTAACCATTGGTTGGCTTCTCCTTCCATATGGAAACACGCCAAAGTTACCCTCTGCCTTGCTAGTGTTTCCTGGTACTCGAAGAACTGGTGCACCCGATTTAGCCATTCTGTGGGTTCCAAGCCATTATACTTGGGGAAATCCATCATGATGTAGTGTGGCAGTGCTGGGCTCCCACCTCCTTCACTGGTGCGTGCTTTATTCGTTTTACATTGTCCTTGGTGATTCACCTCTGGTCTGTTGTTTTTCATGTTCTTCGAATATCTAGTCAATGTGTTGTATCAGCGTAATCGTCATGTTGGTGAGTTGTGACTCCAAGGACGATGGGCAATGAAACATTGACATAATGGTATAATTTTATTTTTAAAGGACTACTTATGAAACCAAAAGAAAAAACCTTTTTTTTTTAACAGATAATAGTACAACATTAGAGGGGGAGTGGAGATTTGAACTCTAAACATTTAAGTCATCTAATACTCAATGTTAGAAAATGTGCCCACTTGAATTATACTCTTGGATAAAAGCCGCAACTTAGTTTAAAAAATATATAAATGCATTCCTTTTAGTATTTACAAATATATTTTTAATTATTAAATTTAAAAATTAAATTCTTAAACTATCTTGAATTTTGAACCATCACCTTCCCTCTTTTGTTAATATATTAACAATATGATTTACAAAAAATTATCTTTTGTAACATTTACATCAATCACATAGGATGACATAGTATAATGTCCTATTCATACACAACCAAGCATGTTGTGTAAACTACTCATCATGTAATTTAGAAAGAGAGAAAATAAATGCTAATAAAACTAATTGTAATATAATGCTGGACTTATAAGTTAAGTGATGAGTGGATTGCAAAATCTACTAGAATGTATTTAAATGGAACATTATACTCTATCATCCTATATAACCTAGTGTAGTTGTTACATAAAATAACTTCTCGTGATTTACATATGCTAATTAATATACATGATATTTTTCCATAATAAAAAAAATAACTCTTCATCATAAATAAATAAAATTGTGAGTAAAAAATATTGTTGCTCCCATTCTAAATTTTACTTTTTTTTACTTGTTTTATTATTTATTATTTTACAAAAGATGGGTTAATCCTACAACTATCCACACTTCCAATCTAGTCTTGGTTGTTGTTCTAGGTTTCATTTTGGCAATCATGCCACCGAGCATTTTGTTCAACTAGGACGCTCTTCAAACTATGAATCCATAAATGAGTACCTCTTATGAAGCACCATCCGAAAGGTTGAACTACCTCCTTGCTTATGTAGATGAAAGTGGTTTCCTTCCAACACCTTCTTGGATTTCTATTTTGATCTTACTCAGAATTTACCACCTTGATGTCTATCCTTAATCTTATCTTCTATCTCCCACTTCTGCATATAACCCCCCTAATATTACTCTTTAAGATTTTCCCAAGTGAAGGTTACAACCTCTTTTCCTCACAATGAACCCATGCAATCCAAACACAAAGTGAAGAAGCTCATCTGGTCACTTTAGCAAAACAAGAAAAGTAGAATGATGTAGGCTTCATGGCCAAGTGGTTAATCAAGTCATAAACTTTAAGGCATTATTTTACTTGCTTGAATTTAATAAAGAGACGAAAGAACTTGCAGCGTTAGCTATTGCTAGCATAGCCAAAGATATGGGTGCTAGTTGTTGCATGGCTAAGGGTAGCCTCAAGAAAACAACCAAAGCACATTCATCGCAATCATTTTTAAGGATACAAAGTGTGCAACTAAGGTTGGCACTTATAACAAGTCATGATATGTGGAAGCAAAAGTGGAGAGGTATACCTGTCATGGTAGATGAGGGATTAGCAGTGAACATAATCCCCTATTAAATCTTGAAGAATATAGGGTACAAGTGTGGAGAAGGTGTGATTCATAACTTACTATGTTGCACCTTGTATACTAGCATCCTGCACAATATTTCATTCTTCATTTCAACACTTAAAGCTTAAATTCAAATTTCTTTTTATGCTCGATTTTCATTTGAAACTTAATATATCAAACTAAATTACTTATACTTTTACATTACATAACATTGAACCCACTAAATTGTACTAGTTAACCTTTAATTACTTATTTCATATGAATCCCATAACCAGTGCTAAAACCTAATCACACCATGATCATTCACTAAATAATTAGCCTCGTCTCTTTGGTTTCTCAAGCAATCATGCATAACCTTGATCTTGAACTTGCACTTCCTTGATATTTTTCATTAATCAAGAGATAACTTGCATGTGCCAAAAACACTCTCGTACCCACTATCTCAAGCTGAATCCCCATAGCCTCTAATTCCTCCAATTCTTTCAATTCCCTAACCAATTTTCTCCATCCTGTTGATATGTAGCTACACTCATCATAGCCGACTTCCTACAAACTGCTTTTGCCACTACATTTTCCTTCCTTGGATGGTATAGGATGCTATAGTCATAATATTTCACCATCTCCATCCACTTCCTCTTCCTAAGGTTCTTATCTTTTTGCTCAAATACATACTTCAAGCTTTTGTTATGTGTATCAATCTCACATGTTTCACCATACAAATAATGTCACATCTTGAAGGCAAACACCACTCCTACCTTCTCTAAATCATGAGTTGGGTAGTTCACCTCATCTTCAGCTGGTGAGAGGCATAAGTTATCACCCTACCACGCTACATTTGTACACAACCCAAGTCCATCCTAGATGCATCACAATACACCATATATCCTTCGCTACTTGATTGCAAAGCTACACCTTCTTTGGGTCCACTTTGACCCCATCTCTAGATGTCCTAAGCCCTAGAAAAGTGACATTAGAAAGCTAGAACTCGCTTGGAAAACTTAGCATATAACTGATGATCCCTCGGAATCTTCAATACTCTCCTGAAATGTCCCTCATGTTCATGTTTAGATCTAGAGTACACTAGTATGTCATTAATAAAATCCATCATGAATCAATCTAGAAGCGGCCTAAACATCTTGTTCATCAAGTCCATAAAGAATGCAAGGATATAGGTCATCCTAAAAGACATCAGTAGAAACTCATACTGTGGTTTTGACCACATCCTCACCCTTTATCTTCAGATAATGATACCAAGATCTCAAGTCATTCTTATAGAAGTATTAAGCTCATTAAAGTTAATCAAACAAGTCATCTATGTAGGGGATTGGATACTTGTTCTTGATGGTCACCTTTTTGAGCAACTGGTAATTGATACACAACTTAAATGATCTATCTTACTTCTTCACAAACAACACTGGTGTGCCCCAAGATGACATACTAGGATGGATGAATCTCTTGTCTAGGAGATCCTGCAATTGAGTCTTGAGTTCTTTCAACTTAGTTAGAGCCATCCTATATGGTGGAATGGAGATGGGTTGGGTACCCGGCATCAAATCAATAGAGAACTCTACCTTACGATCATGTAGTATCCTAACCAAATCCTTTGAAAACACATATGGGTACTCATAAACTATTGACACTTGCTCTAACTTCTTCTCCTTAACCTGAATGCAATATACATAAGCTAAAGATCCTTAACAACTTTTCCTTAGTAGTCATCTGGCTTTTAAGGCTAGTATCAAACCATCTGGTTCATAACTCTTATTGCCCTGAATCACTGCCTCTTTCCCATCTAAAACCCCAAGTCTCAGTCTTCCCAAAGTAATCCATGGTGGCATGATTTTCTAACAACTAATCCGTCCTTAGTATCACATCTAAATCCTACATTGGTAATACTACTAAGTTTACCTTTAACTCTATATCCTGCACTGAAATACTATAAGACTAAACCACTGAATCTGCCACCAATGTATCTCCCATCAGGGTATACACCGCTAAAGACTCCTTTAAGCCTTCACTTAGCCGTGATATTCAAGCAAGGATTGGTACAAATTTAAAGAATGGGTATATCTCGAATCAAATAATATCTTAGCTAGTTTAGTAGAAATTGGCAAAGTACCTGTGACTACTTCATTCGACCCATGAGAATCCTATTTGTGTCAAAGCAAATACCGTAGTTGTACCTCTACAGCCCTGACCCTGGCCTCTACCTTACCCTTACCACTTGGTGGTAGTGGAAGGCGTCCATGGCTTGCTTCTATTGCTGGTGGTCGAGCACCTGGCTGTGATGGTGCCGCAGTGCTTGGTCATGCCTCTCCCTTGAACAAGCACTCTCTTATGAAATGACATTCTTGGCCATATCCAAAACATTCTAAGGTTGACATGCGACATTGATCCTGACGTGCCCTCCCACAAGAAGTGCTTGTAGGCACTGATTTAAAACCCCCACAAGGGTGTAGAGTGAACGGTGGCACGCAAACTAGTGCCAACCTCTTATCTCCTTCTTACCTGACCAGGCCTAAATACTCTACCTAAGACTGCTGTGGCTGCCCTATTGTGGTGGCTTATTGCCTTTATATTGAGATAAGGTATGTGATTATGACCCAACTAGTCATTTCCTATTCCCCTAATTCCCCTTGATTCTTAGCCTCTTCCTATTGGTACTAGCTACCTGAGCATCATACTTGAAAGGAGTTTGCATCCTTTGAGCAGCATTGATGACCTGCTCAAGGGTAGTCTCCTTAGGCACATGTAACCCTATGAAAATATTTTGTCTCAAAACTGGCATATATCTCTCTACAAAAAGCTTCTTTGTAGCCACTAAGTGGGTAGCAAAAACTTGCAACTTAAGGAACTTATTTGTGTACTCCCCCACAAACATCTCATTCCATCTCAAATACTTATACTCCCTAGCTCTAGCCTGCTGCACATTAGGAGTGAAAAAGTGGGTTTGAAAAGCCTTTTGGAACTCCTCCTAGGTCATAAGTAAGGATCCCGACAACCTCTTCATGCTAAACTCCTTATACCATCTAAAGGCTACACTAGTAAATTGAAATGATGCCAGCTCAACTACCTGCACCTCAATGCACCTTGTCGCCTTCCACAACCTCCTACTCATGTAAAGGAACTATAATGGGTCATTCATCGATAACCTCGAATTTGAAGGGAGCTTTAGAGTCCTAAACTCTTATAATAGTAATCTAGCCAACGCTTGGCCTTACAATGCATCCTTTACAGGCTGTGGTATAAGTAGTGTAGTTCGTGGGTACGCTTGCAGTGCCAATCCCTTCTACACCCTCCTATCAATACTCTCCATGACTCACAGTATCTCTCCCATCTTCTTTAAGAGCACCATCACCTCCGATGCAATTGGTGGTGGCTGAGTCCTCTTGGATGTGTACTACTCATATGCAATTGCTTACTTTCACCCCTAACAAGCTTTCCTCCCATAACCCCATACCATAGCCTCTCAAACAACACCCTGTGCCTCATGAATCCCACTGCCCTCAGGCCTTGAGGAAGCCTTGTCATAACTAGATTGGGTTGGAGTAATCTACCTATGACCTTGGGTAGAATGAGTCCTTGGTGGCTTATCCTATATAAAAGAGAAACACGAGAATATTAAAACAGTTCCAAGAGACCCTTTGAAGATTAGGGTGAGAAGATGGTGCTTCGATGTGGTAATACCATCCCAAGTACACAACAAGGGCCTAGGTTCACTCGTCATGCCTCTATACTACTTCTGTTCAACATGGCAACCTATAATGCAAGTCTTAGACCATGGTTTGATACTAAATCTGTCACGAGCCCTCTGGTATGTGACTGGTGTAGGTTAAGGGCCCTTTGGAAACCCTTCCTATACCAATCGTAAATCGTGCTAATGCCAAAATGTTTCAAAGACACATACAACATTCTTCAAAAAAACATGCATCACAAAAGTATAACATATGTCAATATGTTTTCAAAGCCCTAGTGTGAATAGGGAGGCATACCAAGATTGCAGGTAGACTAAGATGGTCTACTCAATGGCAATATCTGGTCAAGATATATAACTAATAAAAGGAAACAAAGAAAGGGTGACCTTTTGGAACTCCTCCTAGGTCATAATTAAGGATCCCAACAACCTCTTCATCCTAAACTCCTTATAGCATCTAAAGGCTACATTAGTAAATTGAAATGATGCCAGCTCAACTACCTGCACCTCAATGCACCTTGTCGCCTTCCACAACCTCCTACTCATGTAAAGGAACTATAATGGGTCATTCATCGATAACCTCGAATTTGAAGGGAGCTTTAGAGTCCTAAACTCTTATAATAGTAATCTAGCCAACGCTTGGCCTTACAATGCATCCTTTACAGGCTGTGGTATAAGTAGTGTAGTTCGTGGGTACGCTTGCAGTGCCAATCCCTTCTACACCCTCCTATCAATACTCTCCATGACTCACAGTATCTCTCCCATCTTCTTTAAGAGCACCATCACCTCCGATGCAATTGGTGGTGGCTGAGTCCTCTTGGATGTGTACTACTCATATGCAATTGCTTACTTTCACCCCTAACAAGCTTTCCTCCCATAACCCCATACCATAGCCTCTCAAACAACACCCTGTGCCTCATGAATCCCACTGCCCTCAGGCCTTGAGGAAGCCTTGTCATAACTAGATTGGGTTGGAGTAATCTACCTATGACCTTGGGTAGAATGAGTCCTTGGTGGCTTATCCTATATAAAAGAGAAACACGAGAATATTAAAACAGTTCCAAGAGACCCTTTGAAGATTAGGGTGAGAAGATGGTGCTTCGATGTGGTAATACCATCCCAAGTACACAACAAGGGCCTAGGTTCACTCGTCATGCCTCTATACTACTTCTGTTCAACATGGCAACCTATAATGCAAGTCTTAGACCATGGTTTGATACTAAATCTGTCACGAGCCCTCTGGTATGTGACTGGTGTAGGTTAAGGGCCCTTTGGAAACCCTTCCTATACCAATCGTAAATCGTGCTAATGCCAAAATGTTTCAAAGACACATACAACATTCTTCAAAAAAACATGCATCACAAAAGTATAACATATGTCAATATGTTTTCAAAACCCTAGTGTGAATAGGGAGGCATACCAAGATTACAGGTAGACTAAGATGGTCTACTCAATGGCAATATCTGGTCAAGATATATAACTAATAAAAGGAAACAAAAAAAGGGTGAGTAATGCAAATCTAGTAAATGGATAAGCTACACAATATTAAGTAAAAAAAGTTGAATATCATATACTTTGAATCATAAGAATCCTCATAAATAAATCAAGTTAATACTCATAGTTCCATAAAGTATTTTAGCTTCAAACATTCGTATCAAAACCTTAAAGTTCTAAATAATATTTCTCAGCCAGTTATCCAATTGAAAACTAAATTTTCTAGATTTTCCTATTTTGAGCAAGTGGACTATGTCCTATAGGTTTTTGACTTAAATCTATGTCACGTTCCATTTAGGGTACATGATCGATGTAGGAAACTATCATTATCTTACATGCCAACGTATAGACATATGCATTTGCAAGATAAAAGAGAATAAAAGTATTAAATTAATGTGCATAATTAATTTTACTCAAAACTTAACATGGGCACGTTGAAATTAAGTACAAACAGTCCCACAGTCATGGTGGACAGGCCCACCGTAAGATACAAAATCGACCTCCATGGCCGAAACACAAAGATATGTATAACACATATACATATTACATTATAACAAAACTATACAAGATCCTATACCAACTGTCCAAGAACATTAAAGGTTTGCTCCATTTATCTACCAAGGAAAACCTACTAAGCTCAAGTGGTAGGATCTTGAGTAGTTTGAGAATCGACGTGTGGAGATATTGCAACTTGATCTAAGATATGGAAAAATGGGAGAGTGAGTCATATAGACCTAGTGAGTAGGAAATTCCTACCAAAGGATACAAGTTTGTATAGAAGGTAGTATATTCCCATTTACGTGCTAAGATAAGTCAAAGAACTAAGGTGTCATTTTCTGTGTAGAAATTCACATAGGAAAGTTTATGGATAGGGAAATAAGTTTTTCAAACTCTATTAATGCTAATGGATTTATTAAAAAAAAATCATGTATAGTAGCTTTAATACTCATATCAAACTATGAATTTTGCCAAAATGTATAAAAGATGAGCTATAAGTAAAGTAGCATTGCAACAATATGAGGCTAAACATGTAAATTCCATATACTTATGCATGTGACAAATATAGATAAAGGGATGGATCCATTGCTTCTTCACAAAGGGAAGGCTTTCATGTACATGTACATATAAAGTAAGCCTCCTCATCCAAAATAAGCTCTATGGATGGAAAGAAACCATGTGCCATGTGCCATGTGCCTGTATAATGTATCCTCCCTTGTGCCTTCCAAATCATAATCCATGGACAAGTCCATATGAGGTAGGTGCACCTAGGATTACACTATGGTAGATGCTAAGGGATCCACTCAAAACGAGATTTTTCATGTGTCATGTAACATAGTTCAATTGCACGTAAATGAGCCATGTGAAAATAGGAATATAATGCCATAAATAATATCAATCTCATATGCATGAGCAATGATAATCATTTAAAAGCTCACATGTCAAGTAGAAACCATAAACATGTATAAAATCACACATGTGGACATTTAGTAACATATGCTTGGTTTGAATAGTTTTATGTTACATAGAGATATAGGACTCCTTGTATGATAAGAAACATAGTATAAAACTAAAAGAAGTACCTTATGCCTTTGTAAAACCAAGATATGTAAGAAAGGTATATAGCAATCAAAAAATGTTTTATATGCCTCTTAATGAACTAGTATGGTAAGAATTCAATAACAATGCACTTTTAGGGATCAAAAGAGTATAATTAAACAAGAATTGTAGATGCTTGTCATAGATAAGGTAAGCTTAGCCTATAAGGAAAACTCATGTAACCTATGATGGGGAATTCAACTAAACATGCTAACTTTGAAAGCTTAGTACACAAAGCCATTACTCTTGAGGATTTCCCACACCAAGCCAAGAACCAAGATTATGCTTCACCTATGGAGGCTTACTTGAACCAATTTCAACCACCTTAGATTTCAAAACATTTTAGGAGTTTCTTGAGAAGTTCTTAAATTCTAACACCATAATCATGATTAGAGAGTGAAAATATGACAATGTTGTAAAAAGACAAGATGGAAATATGGTAAGAAATCAATAAGCAATGGAGCTTAAAAACTCTTTCATGGAGGTCTCGGCCAAGGGATGAAGAAGGAAAGATGGCGAAACTTTGTAGAAGGGAGAAGCTTATAGGAGAAGCTAACCATTTGGACCAAAATGCCTTTAGTCAACCACTTCCTCACAATTGAATTTTTAAAGGTATTTAGGTTAATTTAAAACAAATAAAATCTAAACCTTCTTATCATGAAGTGGCTATCCATTTGATATTAGAATTGTTTAAAATGCATAAGTGTAAAATATCTAAATTGCCCTCATCTTATACCTTTGCGCCTAAGGGCAAAATTGTCCTTTTACTTATAACATTTTATTTTTACATAGTTTCTTACCAAACCACCACCATATGAAAATTCACATTCTCTTACTTACTACCATGCAACTTAAGAGAAATTACAAAAGCCATAATAAGGTCAATTAAATGGTCAAACTTACAAGTGAATTTCCTAAGGTATAGTATTCAGCCAAAATTACAATCTATTATTGGGAACAATGTTTTCGTGCTGGTAGGAGTTGTTTGGTAACTCAAAGGATTTCCAAGGTGGTCCAACCTGACTTGGGAAATACCACGAAGAGAATAGGAGATTGTTTAGTCAAATAGGTAGATCTCACTCTAAATAATTTTATGGCTATGAGTGAATAAGATTTAATTTGTCTAGTATGTTGGCTACATTCATAGTGTATAGTCTGAAAGACTGGATGTTAAGTATATAATTGTGGATTGGGGGACACGTAAGATAAGCAACAGATATAGGCTTAAAGTATGATGGTGAACTAAGGAATAAATTGAGTATGATTACGGAAACATGTTATAAATGAGATAGTGGCTTTAGACTGTGAATGCCGAATGCCATCTAGAAATATAAAATTGATCTTGCATAAGTTGTTAGGCAATGAATTGTGTGTACTAATTTTGAAATGTGTTTGGATCCTAGAAGAAAGAAATACGAGTTATAATTGAGCAATATGAGCAAAATAATTTTTGGATAAGATCAGATGAGAGTTGAAGAGTTTAGTTGGAATTGTGAGATAATTGCATTGCATTATTTTTAAAAGAGTAAATTAACAATTTGGTCCTTCAAAGTTACACTTCATCTCGGTCCCTCAAAGTTGCAACATCTCAATTTGGTCTCTCAAAGAATCATACCATCTCAATTTGGTCTCTCTGTTATATATGGTGGACGGAAAGCTGACGTGGCAGTTATAGAAGTTTACGTGACTTTGACACGTCAACAGTCACAAGCCACGTTGTCATGTGGACTTTTGGTCCATCATATCTAACAGAGGGACTAAATTGATATGTTTTAACATTGAGGGACCACATTGAGATGAAGTGTATCTTTGAGAGACCAAATTGTTAATTCACTTTCAGGAATATTATTTGGTTAAGTTTTTTTTATCATTTTTCTTTTTCAGGCATATCTTCGCAAATATTCTCATACTTTATTATTCTTAATCCTTTAAATTGAGGTATCAAATCTTTGTATTTCGAATAATCGATTTCTAAATTTTGTGCCTAAATATATCATCTTCTTTTTACCCAAAAAAATAGGTTTCAAAAATAAAAAGTCATAACCAATATTTTAAAATTCATCTTGAATAGCCAATTAATAATATTATTCAATCATTCGATCAATTAGTTTACATATAACCAAAAATATATATAAACAAGCTATTATAAAGAAATATGAAAAATAAATAATGATTTAAAGGTAACTCAAGATAGTGAGTTAACAATTTGGTCCCTTTATTAGATATAGTGGACAGAAAGTTGACGTGACAGTGACAAAAGTCCACGTGGCATGTGATTGTTGACGTGTCAATGCCACATAGACTTTCGTCATTACCATGTCAGCTTTCCATCCACTATATCTAATAGAGGGACCAAATTGAGATGGTACGAATATTTGAGGGACCAAATTGTTAATTCACTCTTTTTAATATATGAATAGTGAACGTATATCGAAGAATTATATTATATTAGTATTTTTAATAGATAGTGACAATGCCTATGTTGGTCCAACCAGGGGTTAATAGTTGAAGTAGTCCTAATTTAGGGTTTTGTAGTAGTAAGGTGAGCTAAGGGTTGGGTAACTGATACTCTAGTTAGTGTGATTGAACTGAGGAGATAATTATAGGGTGCTATAAGTAGTAAAGATGGATTTAATTCATACCTGAGATGTGCTATTGTAGGATCTCTTAGGGGTAGTTTAGTCTTTGGCTTGAGTGGAAGTGAGACTTCTCACTGGGCCCTAAAGTGGGACTTCTTACTAGGCCTTGACATAGGACTGGGTTATAACACTTACCCCGCTCTTTAGCTTAGAGATTAGTTTATTGATTTTTGAGCTTAAAGAGGGTGGTGCTTCATGCTATCTTATCACTTTATTAGTCGGGACACTTCCATTTCCCGATGTAGTGGCGTTTCACCTTCATCTTGAAATAGGCATGCCGTATTACTCCCTGAGTCAGTTTAATAGTTGCAACCTATCTTCTAAGGTTCGAGTTGTTTTGGTTTCTTCTTTTATAAATGGGCAGGCCTCAAAGATGCATTCTTTTTTCCTTTGGGGTTGCCAGAGGTTTGTTTTCCATCTTGTTTTGATATCTTTGTTTTACTCATGTTGCTGCTGCTTCATTCTTTCATTCTCTAAGCATGGTTTTCTTTCCATGTTTTGTTCTACTTCTTTCTTGTGATCATGGCTATCAATGATTGATGACGGCTAGTTGGTTATGGTCATGTCTATTTATCATGTTTACTTGTTTTTTTGTTTTATCTTCCTTTGTGTTGACTGGGTCACGTTTGATATTTTTATTTTGTTCTTCTTTTTATTTCTCCTTCTTCATGTTGTCCTTTGTTGCTTCTTCATTGAGTAATTTTTAGGGGATTGCCATTATGTAAAGAGCTAGCGAGAAAAGGTCCCTTGGTGGCTCTTTGAGTGTGGTGAGGGGTCGATTGCCCTGGCGAGTCAGAGAGCTCAAGCAAGTCCGATAACTATTGAGTCCCGGCATAAGATCTAATAAGATTTTTTAGTCGTGCCTGCTATCTAGGAGAGAAGTCTGAGCAATTCACTATGGAATTCTCAGTTTCATCTTGGCCCTTTTGGACACTGTTCGAGATGGCATCATACTTTAAGCCTTGCAAAGGGAGAATAAAGAGTTGATAGAAAGCCATTAGGGTGCCTTAGAAGAGGCTCAGCTAGCTAAGGTCGAGGCTGATTAGGTCACCCAAAAGGAAAGTTAGGTGCTTTAGAGGAATGAGTTATTGGCCTAAATTAACCATCTCAAGAAAGACCAGAGACCCTATTTAGGATAGATTGTCTTGTTGGAGCTTATTTTGCTAATAGTTATGCCTTTATTCTGTAAGAATTTTTAATTAATTTTTTTGGTGTTGTGCCGCTATGCCTTCATTGTATAATACCTTTTGATTTTGAAGTATTGGGCCGTAGTTGGTCCACTTTGGTGTTTTTGTTTATTGTTATGGGTCCTGGGCAGTAGTTTCCTTTTTTTAAAGCCGTTTTTTTTGTTTGGGATTGTTTTCTTGGTTTTGAGATGCCAACAGTGCTTAAACGCTGTCAGTGTTTCAAATACCGACAATGTTTAGATATCGTGTTTGTGTTTGCTTTTTGGTTGTAGGGTTTCCTTTATAGATAGGGTTTTCTTCTTTGAGACCCTTACTCTGGTTTTGAGTTCTCTAGTTTTGTCTCGATGTAGGTTTTGCTTTTTAGCAAAGTTCGGGAGCCCGAATGTTTGGAACCTTGATTGTGCCTTTTTTCTTGTTTTTTAGATCCCGTTTGTGGGTTTGTTTCAGTTTATTCTTGGTCCTTTTTTTTTTTTGGCTAACTCCGCTTCCCTTGGGTGTTTTTTTCATGAATGTTTTTCTTTGCTTGGTAAGTTGGAATGTCAACGAAGGAGGGAAGCTTTAGAGAAAGAGCTTTCTTATTCTAGAGCATCTCGAGCTATGGTTTAGGACACTTGGGTTTGTGAGGAGAGAGCACTATCTCAGGTTGAGTTTTTAGAGAAAGAGGATGGTCATCTAAGGACCTAACTGTCAGAGTTCATTGGTGTTTGGGTGGGTTTGGCTAAAGAGTTGGTTACGGGTATGGGCCGAGGAGGGGATCGCCAGTAATTATCTTAAAGCATTCAAAGATGGTTTTGACCATTGTTATGAGCAAGTGAGATTAGTCCATCTTGACCTCTGAAACAGATAAAGGATGACCACTTGGTGGATCTTGAGGAGGTCGATGTGGACTTCCTAGTGTATGAGTAAGGAAATGATACTAATTCTTCCTATGAATAGCTTATTTTTAGGCATTTGCTTCTGGTCTTGATAACTTTTGTATACTCAGGAATGGTCTAGCTAATGAGTTTGTTTTGCCACTTTTCCCCCTCTTTTTTTGGACTTTTTAGGGCATTTCAGGGTGTTTTGATTGTTGGCGTGTCAAGTACGCTACTACTTTTCAGGGGCATTAAATGCACTGTTTTACTTTTCAGATGGCCCTTTAAGTGTATTGTTGCATCTTTGCGTTTTTCTATGGAAGCATTAAATATACTTCTTGTAACTGTTGGATACCTTTTTGTTCTCGATTTTTTAATCATTGGATTGTTCCGTGACTTTGTTATAAATAGGGTTTTTTTTGTAACCTACCTATTCTTTGCTCTTGCTTTTTCTTTAGCTTTTTTGGTGAGATCAAGATTTGGTCAGTTACTTTCTAGTTAGTTCACCTCTGGCTTTGCTTTTTGGCCTTTTACTGCTTATGTAAGCTTCTGTATTTTGCTTTTTCGGCCTTTCTACTCTCTAATTTTGCTTTTTCTCATATGAACTTTTTTCGAAAGATAGAGGACCCCATTGGGCATGCTTTCCATAAGAAAGAGGTACTTGAGCAGGAGCTTTCTATGTCAAAAAGTGTTCACTAAGAGGAAGAGGGGGCACTAGTTGCAGAAGATCAAACCCAGAGTCAGATTGAGGAGCTAGATGAGGAGGAGAAGTGTTTGAAGAAGGAGCTGTGCCTCTCTTATGATGTTTGGATATGGATGACCTAGGAATGGGAGTAGGTGATTCATTTGAAGGGCCTTTACTAAAAGAGAGCTTGTGAGTACAGGGATTGGGTGCAATTTTGGGCAAAATAGGAATTGTTCGGAATCATTTTAATGCTTTCGTTGATGGTTTTAATCGTTGTGTCAAGCAAGTGAGGGTTGTGGCTCTTGGCTTTCCTTACAGCCAACTGAGTCGCTTAAAAAAGTTGAGCGTTGGCAAGCTGGTGGAATTTGATGAGGCAGGCTGAGTGAGATTGTCAACCTTGGTGACTCGTTGGATAACCCTAGTTCCTCCTCTGAATAGAATTTTATGGGTTTATCTTTTTTTTGTTTTGGGATGTACTTATTATGTGGCCGTTGTTGGCTTTTTGTTGCATTTTTTCTTCATCGTTTGGCATTTTACTTCATTTTTATGTTGAGCTGTCTTCAACTTTATTTTTTTGTTTCGTTTGAGCTTCCTTGATTAGAATTAACTTGAGTATTCCTGTTTTTTCTCAACAATGTTTAAGGACGTTAGCCTTTCAGTTGGGAGGATGTTGGTTGTTTTGATTTTGGTTGGGATTGGCCTGAGTTGGAAGGACATTGGTCCTTTTGATTTTGGTAAGCATTGGCCGAGTTGGGAGGACATTGGTCTTTCTTTAGTTGATCAGTTTTACTACTTGTATTAAAGGTGAATTAGTGATAGGTAAGATTGAGCTTTTACTTAGCCTAGAGGGCGCACCTAATGGCAAGTTTAGACTATATGGTTTCTCTACAAGGTCTTTATGGTCGAGGATGAGCTTTCAGGATGATTGGGGGATGACCCTGGTGGGTTAATGTAGATTAGCCTTAAAGAATTCAGAAGGCTAGATAACTTGCCCTAAGAATTTAGAACCGAGATAACTCGATTCTCACATACGGCCCTAAATAACGATGCCTGTGTTGGTCCAATTAAGGGTCAATAGTTGAAGTAGTCCTAATTTAGGGTCCTATAATAGTAAGGTGAGCTAAGGGCTAGTTAGGTGGTACCACAGCTCCGACGCTCTACTTAGCATGATCGGACTGCGAAGATAATTTTGGGGTGACATAAGTAGTAAAGATGGATCTGATTCGTACCTGAGATGTGTTATTTATAGGCTATCTTAGGGCTAGTTTTGTCTTTGGGTTGAGTGGAAGTGGTACCTCGCATTGGACCCTGGAGTGGGACTTCTTACTAGGCATTGACATAAGACTAGGCTATAAAAAATAGCTTACTACAAAACTTAATTAGTCGAAAGAAATATTTCTATGAAATAATTTTACTTAATTGAGAAGGATATTTAATTATTGTAGGTATAAACACTTGATTTTGTTCAGGTAAATTTAAAATTTTTTTGAAAATAAAAAAATTAAGAAAATATAAAAAAACAAATAAATGTTGTAATATTGGCAAGAAAGCACAAAATATGAGGAAAATAGAAAAATTTAAAAAGACCAAAAAAATTAAAATCATAAAAATATAAAATATTATTACCAAAATAAAAAAATACAATAAAAATTTAAATGAAATAATAAGATAAACAAGAAGGATATGCAAAACAAAAAATAAAAAAATAAAAAATAATGAAAATGTGAACAGATCTAAAAGAAAAAAACAAAGTAGTTAAAAAGAAAACTTTTTTTTTTTTTGCTTTGTGGGCTCCACCACATCTAGAGCTGGCAAAATTGAAAAATAATAGGGCTGGACTACTAAAACATTGGCCCGAAAAATACCGGGCTTTTTAAGCCTAACTCGATGTGGGCCGCAGCCCATTGGGCCAGCCCGATGTGGCCCACCAAAAAATTAAATTAAAATTAAAAAGTTTATATTCATTTTTCATTCTTTTATTTTAATGATTTTGGCTAAACCCTCTGTTATTTTCTAAACATGTCCATATATGAAAAGTACTTAGTTGAAGAAAGTTAATAGGAAATTACATTATATAAGTTGAGGAGGTAGAACAACTTGTTGTATATAACTCATACAATTTTATACAAGAAGTAAAGAAGTCAAAAACATATAGAAACAGCCAAGGAGGCATTTGTAACTATAAATGAATACCTCAACTTCTTTTGTATCAAAAACTTACTCATAATTACTGTGGTTGCATTAAAAAAGATATTAAACTAAGAGCCTAAGGCCATGAAAGAAAATAATAAAAGACAACATGAATTTATAAGGGTTTTTAGTAAAATTCAAGTTTGGTTAAATCAAAATGACTATTCAGGCTGAGTCAAAGATGTTTAAGACTATAAATTGAAATTTATCTATCTAATATGTCTTTTCAACAGAGATTCTATATTTATTTTCCATATAATCTAAATATGTTTCAATTTATTTTCCATGTGCAGCACTAGTGAAACTCATTGATGCATTTCATGGGAAATTTTTTTTTTAACAAATATTGCTTTTTTTTTTCTTTCACAATTGTTATAATTTAATAAGAGAAGAAATTTTAACAACATTATTTTTAAAATTATTATTTTAACAAATTTTATTGTTAAATAAATTAAAATTAAAAAGTTATAATTTAATATATAAAACAGTAAGACTA